>JACCIC010000179.1:202500-262500 GCA_018907035.1 Sycobia sp. Sy_11 | reverse complement strand
GGTCGGCCCCGTAGCAACGAAGAGAAAAGACTCAACGAATATTTTCAAAACCCTGAGGATTTCGATAATATCGCTTGAACGTAAAACGTTCGACACGATGATACGCCTCGTTTCGGCTGCGACAACCCCCCCCCCTCCCGCGCCATCTCGCTCGTCACAAATAAAGCCTCTTCCGTATATTTCAAAGGAATTCCCATCCAATTTCCTCCCTCTCTATGTCTCTTGAAACTCCTATCACAACCCTATTCTTCTTCCATTAGCCAAAGAGGATAGTCTGTATATATAGAGAGGCAGCAACAACGACAACAACAACAGAAAAAAAAAAAAAAAAAGAAGACCGCTCTCGGCCCCCGACGGCGCGAGCGTTGCGTCGAACTTTTCCCTCTTCTACATTCGCTCAAGAGCAGTATAAGCGAGATATACAGGGGAGCAGCACACGGGCAGAGGAAGAGAAAGGGAGAGAGCGAGAGAGACAGAGAGAAAGAGATAGGGAGAACCGGCATTCTCGCTCCGTGTTTACAAGCCATCACCGGTCAGAGCCGGTTGGGCGGGGGGGGGGGGATGAACGGACTCTTATTTCATGGGGCATCCCGTGCGCCGCCCCCCCCGCAGAGCACTCGTTCCACGAACAAGCACTCCCCAGCACTATGAACGGCGATTCGCGCTCGTCGCCGGACCGCGGTTCCGTTGCGCGCGCGCGCTCGTTCGTTCGAGAAGTCGACGCATTCCCGTTTCTATTAATACGGGCCGTCTGAATTTCGAGTAGGGCGACACATGGCAAGGGAGGTGGTCTTCGTTATTTCGCGTGGAAAATTGCTTCTTTTGTAAATGCAGCAGAGTGCTGCGGGGAACGAAGATGCGGCTCTCGCGAGAGCCTCGAATTAGCGAAAATCGTTTCGACCGCCTTTCAAAGAGACCGATATTTCAAGGCGAAAGTCAAAGTATCGTTGAATATCCTTGTATGCTATAATTACGATACTTAGTGTAAAAATACGTATAAGCCGGCATTTATTTCGGAAAATCAAAAAATCGTTTTAAACATATTTTCAACAGAACTTGTAGATCGCATCAAAATGCATGTTATTGTTCCTATGATTCTAAAGCAAAAATACAGTATGATTTTAATGCAGAAATGCATAATGTAATCTTATGTATTTCGATTGGCTCGGTGTTTATAAATATTAGTTAATATGCTCAATTTCTTCGAATTTTACGGTAATACATATAACGTGCTCAATCGATGTGTCAATCGACTTTAAATTGATTTTTCTCGAACAATGTCCAGTTTTAAGGATAAGCTTCGTTGTTAGCGATGGAAATAAATTAAAACTGGTCTGATTCGCAAGCGAGCCTCTTCTTTCATTCTCCGCGCCGTCGTTTGCTGTGCCGCGCCGTTTAACCGCTGCCCGCTGCGATGCTGATCGCTCGAAATCGGTTTTTACAAGTGAGCAATTTCTGCGCTTCCCGCTCTCGCTTTCTCTCTCTCTCTCTCTCTCTCTCTCTCTTCCTCTCGAGCCGCTGCGCGCGCGCGTCGTTCGAGGCTCGAAATTGACTGTAAATCTGAAGTTTTTGCTCCCCGCGGTTCTATTTATAACCGCGGTCGAGACGTCCGAACGCTGCCCCCACTCCAGTTTTCTGAGCTTCGAAAAACGTTCCTAGTATTAGAACAACGCGGGAAACGATGCATATTTTAACAAATAGCAGCAATAGAAAAGTCCTTATCTTTTAAAATAGTATACAATATTATCCCGAACAATGTTTCTTAACATAATGTCAAATTCTCGACACTAGTTGAATAGCGCCCAGCCAAATCTGCCGATAATACTTTTACAATGATATTTATTCATTAGAGTGAATTTCATTTCTTTAGATTAATGATGGACATTCGAGGAAAGAGAAATTATTGGTATTTTTCCGTGATCCACATTGTCTAATTAAATTATATCCTACATTTTTTGTACTTTACAAAATCAATGATTCTTGGGATATCCAGAATTATTCAATCTGCGCTTATTACACATTTCCTATTAATAATTAACGAAAGTTTACCCATTTAGAGATTGGCAAGAACATTCTGATACCCAAAATTTGTACCAATATGGAATAGTTTATAATAGAAAAACTTCGAAGTGTATTGTACGTATATGGAAGCAGATAAATAAAGGTACGGAAATAATAATGGAGCATGTCACAAGATATATATATATATATATATATATATATATATATATAATGCAAATGCTAGAAACAAATGACGGCAAATAACCAAAGCTATTCTGGAAATAGTAAATCAGAGGAATTGCGAACGGATATCCGGATAAATGAGGTAAAAAATTCAATAATCCGTTAAAAGAAATAGAGGAAGCGGAGAATTAATCGAATTATCGAATGCAGAAGCGAAGAATGAAAAGCTTGTGAAGCGATAATAGGGTGTATTAAAAGTAAAACAAATCGAATGCAAATGGATTCGCCAAAAAAAAAAAAAAAAAAAAAAATAAATTCTTGTTAAACATTAACGAATGGGGAAGGAGAGTGGGGATTTAATACGTACCAAGAATAACACTAAAATTCGAAAGAGATTCTCGAACGATTAAGAAAGACGTGAGCATGAGTATTATGTGAGTGTTAGAAAAGAGAGGTAAAGAAATGGAATAAACAAAAAAGCCTGGACGAACGCCTATACTTTTATAGCACGGCGTCCAAAGTTTTTTATTAGCTTTTTTTTCAATAAAAATATCTTTAACGCAGTGTTATAAAAATAGTACGATTCTCGTAGAGAGCCTCCCTTTATTATTCCTGAAATAGGAAGTCAACGGGTCGATAACAGTTATACCAATGACAGAGTTGAAATTTCGATTAAATTTTTCGAATTTTCTACCACTTCTGTACAGACGGTAAAGTAAAAATACATACAAAGTAGTATTATCAGCTTTATCGAGATGGAGAAACTCGCGTGATTATAGCGTTAAACATATAATGTAAACGTCCTTCTATTTCGTTTGCCATGGATATATCGCGTGTATCTTTGTCCGTGTACGTGTACACAAACACACACACACGCGCGCGCACACGCGCACACACACACACACACACACACACAAGTTCGCGACTAAAGAGTCGCTGGATAATAGCAAATAACATGCGTGAGCTGCGCCCTGCTCGTTATCGCCGAGTGCGAAATTTAATATCTCAGTCGCCCGCCAGTTTCATCCGATATCCTCCGACGCTGTGAATTATTAATTCACCATATTCCACAACTAACTATACGAGGTGTTTTCATAAAGTAACGAGACTTTTTAAATTTGGCAGGTATAAAAATATAAACATTTTTTTATTATGTTGGTACGCATGTCCCTGAAGTACGATAAAATTTCAGTAATATATATTGCTTACTTTTTAAGTGACAGCCGCTAGCGTTAGTCATGGTTTTTCGAGCTCGGCGATTTTTGTTTGTAAAAAGAAAAGGGAGAAAAGAATTTGTATTCAATTTTGCGTAAAAAATGAAATAAAGTGTAGTGAAGTTTGTAAAATGTTAACAAAGGCATATGGTGAGTCTGCTATGAGTAAAGCAAGGATTTACGAGTGGTATAAGCGTTTCCAAGATGGCCGCGAAAACGTTGAAGATGACGAACGACCCGGACATATATTCCCGAACCTCCAAGCACATCAACACCCAATGAAAACGTGAAAAAAGGGAATGAAATGGTTATGAAAGATCGCCGAATCACAATCAGAGAAGTCGCTGATGATATTGGCATATCAGTTGACTCATGCCATAGAATTTTTTCGGATCTTTTGAATATGAAGCGTGTTGCAGAAAAATTTGTTCCAAAATTGTTGAATTTCGAACAAAAACAGCGGCGAATGGAAGTTGCTCAGGAATTGCTAAATGAAGTTAATAACGATGCAGATCTACTAAAACGTGTTATAACAGGCGACGAAACATGGGTTTGCGTATATGATATCGAAACTAAGGCTCAATTGTCCCAATTGGAGACATTCTGGATCGCCAAGACCGAAAAAGGCTCGACAAACGAAAATCGCCCAGCTCGAAAAACCACGTCTAACGCTAGCGGCTGCCACTTAAAAAGTAAGCAATGAATATTGCTGAAAGTTTTATCGCACTTCAGGGGCATGCGTACCAACATAATAAAAAAATTTTTATGCAGGCGGACTCTCCAAACCCGCGAAATTTAAAAATTCTCGTTACTTTTTGGACACACCTCGTATGTCGACACGGTCTACGCGCATCAAGCGCTTCAATCCTTTCGACGACATTCGTATGTACGTTCGCGGATCCAGCGTTTCCAAGATTCAGATATTTCCTGTACGTTAAAGATAAGAAAAAAATGGGAAAATTTAAAAAGTCATCCATAATAACTTGGTCGACTTCGTGTAGTATTTTCAAACTGTTTTCGGACCGATTCCGAAATGTAAGCGATAAAAATGAAGATGCGTATATAATATAGTATAAATATAGGCCATATATATAGGCCAAATTGACGCAGCTCCCATACTACGCCCGTGTTCTATGGTTGGGAAACATGACGTAATAAAGCAACTATTTTCGAACTGACGCGTCGCGAGAGCCCCTAAGAACAGACAGAAGCGACTTTCGAAATCCAAGATCGATGGATACTGAGATTATAGCGTATTATATTTAGCGTTCAGTGGACTCGAAGATCTTATATTAATATTTCCTGAAGCTATCGGTATTCGATTAAAATAATCTACTTTGTACAAATTGTAAAATGCTTAAACAACTGATATCTCATTATTATTACAATAATATTCCCAATGTCACTCGACAAAGTTTTTCCAGTTCCAGAGCAATGTAAGAAGCAAGCGCTGCAATGATTCCGGCGCCGCGGACGCCGCTACCAAGCTAATCCGAGCCTCGTCAAAAACTATTTCGCCGAACTCTGCGAATAAGATAAAGGCACATCCAGAAAACCGAGAAAGTTTTTATTTTTACATTATTAGAAACTTATTAAAGAAGGAGAACGGGCGGCAACACGCGCCGGGGACGGAAATTCATAGCCTATAGATAAATCCTCGTGTATATAAGAGGTGCGCAGGAAAGATTGCTCACAAAGTGAGAGGGGCGGGGAGGGGGAGGAAAAAGCCAGCAACAGCGAGCCTGTGAAATAGAGCGGAGGGCAATGAGCCTCGCCCGGGGGTCGGGGCGGTTTATAAATCTTCGGGTGCGCGAGGAAGTTCAACTTCGGAAATCGGAGTTCGGTAATTCGATTTTTGTAGTTTTTCTATTTTCCCGCTAACTCTCTCTCTCTCTCTCTCTCTCCCTTCCCCCTTCTCACCCGTGAAAACTTTTCGAAGACCTCTCTATTACAAAGTATTTCATACTCAGATATGCGTTTATAAACGGCGTTGATAATATCAGGGAGTTTCGATGAAGCTTACGGGATGGGCATAAACGACTTCGTTCGGTGGTATTTCGAATTGAAAATCGATGAATATTTGCGAAATGCAACGGGTTTCTATTGGGAAATGCATTATTTGTCGTATTTGCTATACGCCAGATTTGATTACCCATTAAAACAACATTAGGATTCGAGAAATTCCGAAACGCACATTTGTTTTATTAAATAATTCTTATTGAATTGATCCGAGAGCTGCTCGAAATTTCGAAACGAATCGCGAAGTTGAAATAAGCGCAACCATACACGACAGATTTTCTGGACTATAATTTTGACGGGTTTCGCTGATTATACACGAACAAGAAGCTACGCAAAAATTTTCAAGGCTTCAATATCCAATTTCTATTATCTGCTATCCTGGGTCAAAAAAAAAATCTGATATTCATCAGAATTATTATTTTCAAAGACGGATCGCTCTCAGCATTATCTCGAATCCAATTAAAAAACTATGACGACACAGGGCGTTACTCCTTTAAGGATTGCACTACCCAAATTTTACATTATCAATTCAAATACTGTAATGGTAGAGTGAATATTGCAACATCTCGTCAACTTTCGTATATAAGTATTGATTATCGTACCGATCATGTCGTACGAGTGTTAATTTTGATGCGCGTAAAATAGATTAGTCCATTTAGTGATGAAAATGCAATATTGACCTGCTATCGAAGTAATCTACTTTTACAGTCAGAATTATAGTTAATTAATTACAGACAAAATGTCACCTATTTATATGTTCTCCAAACTTACACGGATACCTCGGATAATACTACATTAAATTCAAATCATGTAGTAATATGATCCCAACTTCAATTTTTCATGAATAAGACTGCAATTGACATTTCGAATCGAGACCGTTTCAACACTTTAAGTGACACATAAAGCTGGTCAAAATATTCAGTGAGATTCGTTTTATACAAGATCGGAATTGGAAACTTTTTTTTAAAGATTGATATTTGTTTTCTATATTACTACCGAATATATACTAAATATCGCGTTATCATGAGTATCCCATATAACTATTTTTCACAATTCCAAATTTCCATCTAATATACTAAAATAAACGTACTTCAAACGTAGAAAAATATTGAAATATCTCATAACTTTTCTATCGCTAAAGTATTTTAAGACGTGTCAATCATAAAATCAAATAAAGCGCTCCTATTCATCCTCCTCTTTTTCGCCGTCTGTCTAAAACGTTGTACAATATTTAGAATTCAGAATCTACAGTCTGTACCAACTAAAGTCCCGTAATCTTTCACATTTCTTGGGTACACAATGAATTACTTAGTCCTACTAATTCATTCTTACGACGATTGGCGCGCACCTTAATGCACAAGACGCATTACCTATTATTTCATACCCCGAGTTCCAAATGAAATATCATCTTAATTTGGGAGCAAAGAATGTCGATGCCAGCTGACTTCGCCATAAAGCCAGACATAATTAAACCCTCAAATATTTTTCATTCTACATACCATTAAACTTTTGAAAGCTTCTCTCTCTCTCTCTCTCTCTCTCTCTCTCTCTCTCTCTCTCTCTCTCTCGACGATAGTGGAGTGCGCAAAGACGCGCCCGGCCAAGTCCAATTTAACTTTTCGAACCGGCGCACAAAGTGAGAGAAAGAAAGGAAGTGAAGGAGAGGATGGGGTGAGAGAGAGAGAGAGAGATAGAGTGAAGAAGTAAAAGAAAACAACAGGGCAGGCGAGCCGAAAGCAGTTTAAATCTTTTTTCTGTCGGAGCAATAAATTATTCCGATTTTTCTATATGGCCGTGCGCGTGGGTGTATGCGAAAAAGGGGTCAGTCGTTAAAAAGAGCAGAAGGTGGGTCGGGAGGTGGGGGCGTGAAAGATAAATCTATACGAGCGGACGCGATTGACCCAGGATCTACGCTCAATTTTATTGCATCGAGGAGGGAGGCGAGGAGTAAGTCACAGTAGCGCAACCGGTATAAAAGTGAGCGAGAGAGGGACGGGGGGGGAGGGTGGGACAAATAAAATTGCGATAGATTTCACGGTCACGGAGAGGTGTGCGCATCGGTGTATACAAGGTATCCGGGATTTACGGATTATACGATCGGCCGAGATCGGGGTAAAAACCATTGTAACTATAGGCTAGTGGACCATCGGCTCTTATAACGTCGACGTTCGAGTTCTTTATGTCCTTAGCACCTTTCTTGACATTCTCTACGGAAATTCGATAGTTGCGTTCTCTTTATCGCGTATATGGTCGAGTGCGTTACCGTTCTCGTTCGCCTCGATAAAACGTTCAGATCGTGGGCTGAATTTGTGTAAAAATTGGTTAATAAATCGAATATGGTAAGCTCGTGGTATTTTTATAAATGCAGTGCACTCAAGTTTTATATTTAGAGTCTGATGAGTGATTTACATATACTTGATCGATAAATAGTCGTATTGCTCGTATTGCAAAAAAAAAAAAATATTAAGCACTGAAACCTTACTATAAATAGAATTTTTTTTATTACAATGTTCAATCGGGAATGCAACAAAGATTATTCGGATTCCAGGATACCGTCAGGTCAGGTGTGACAGTGTAACTGCATCTGGTTTGATTGCCAAATTACTAGTCAAATTACTAGTGCGCAATGTAGTTCTTAGATTGTAAATTAGAACAAAATTGTTAAAAAATATTGTCCCATTTACTATCTTTAAATAAACCATGTGACGATAAATTAGAAATTCTATCTGGTATATTTAAAGTTACAATGAAGATTCAAGCTTAAAAGTGATAAAATTTTTAAAATTTACATAATTATGCTAAGAAATTTATTCAGACATATGATTTAAAATTTAAGTCAATGCCAAGAAAGTAATGACTGACAATGGGGTTTGTGAGATTTTTTGGAATCGCTTTTACATTTTATACAAGCAGTTCTTCTAATATTTGGAGTAATAATAGAATAGTTGGTGATAATAGAAAAGTAAAGAGCAACGCGTTAATTCTGCGATAATTTCAGGGAATGTAAGCTACATATATAAGGATTTACTTAGATAATCATTCCGCGTCGACGTAATGAGATTTTGCACAAGAAAATATCACGGATTATTAGTTACAAACTTGTAATAAAAGGAATTCATGTACATTATAATGCCAAGAAAACTTTTGCATAAGTAGTTATGTGGGCGCCTGGAAGAAAACTCGATTGTATAGTCCACGAACTTACTTACTTCTTGCACAATACAAATCATAAGGAATAAAACAGTTCGTAGCGGTGCTTATTATGCGTTTCGATTAGCCTCCATAAAGAGACAAATACGGATATTCGGTTAATATCTATTTACATTTCAAATCCATCCAGAGACACCAGACATTATGTTAATATTCGTTAATTTGATTATACCGTTACTCGGATACATGGATATAAAATTCATTTGCGCATATTTGGATATACGAATTTATCTGATCGAAGAATAATTTAGTCTTTTGATTTTTATTTAAACGTAAAATTATTTCTTTAGTTATTAATCAACTGATATGCAAAATGCATAGTATAATATATAATTAATATACAATGAACCGTAATATTTGCTAAATTAATATAATTTAAATGTCCGTATTCTTCAAATAATTGAATATTCGAATTTTTCATTCGACATTTGAATATTCGCTTTATCCAAATCAGTTCATTATTTATTATTCATTTAAACGTATATAATTGAGATCGAATAAAACTAGGCTTGCGTGGTTTACGAACGATTTTCATTATAGAGAAGCGAAATTCGACTCTTCTATTTCGATATTCGTGTGTTTGATAATGCCGATCCTCAAAAACAAGATTCTCCCCAAAGTTCCAGTATGAATTATTCGTCGCGAATGCGACAAAAGTGCGTCAATCAGTCGCAACGAACACTGCTAAGCCCACCGAAAAACATTGCAATAACACGATATGTCCCCCTCTGTCAAAGTATGGCTCGCCGGCGTAACGTATCGAGAAAAATATATACGTTTCTCTGTGTAAACAAGCAGCCTTCCATCCCGATTCTCGCGTCGGGCAACACACGGGTAATCGATAGCCCTGCGCGCGAGATCCCTCTCTGCAAAAACTTCTCAACTATACACGCAATACTTCTACTCTCTCCCTCTCTCTCTCTCTCTCTTACCCTTGCATCACAGCAATAATCCCCGTCCTCTGCTTTAATTGACCGTACGGGCGCCTCGTCCAGGGGGGTTGGGGGGGGCGGACGGACTGGGGTTTAGCAAAAATATTTTCTCCGGGCGCAAGCGCGTGGCACACAAAGACCCGAGAGAAAGGGTGGTCCGCCCAGTCGCGTCCGTCGATCGCCCGCGCAATGCAGAGCTGCCAATTTGTGTCTTTCTAAAGCGCGCCCATTGCCGTGGACGAGCCGACGTCGACGAGCCGAGGTCGCCACGACGGCTTCGCTACGCGGACTCCCCCCCCCCCATGGTCGGTCGTGCCCAACCCCCTGCCCGATGAACGGGGAGTCGACGTATTAACGTCGAGAGACTTTCGGCGAAATGCCGGGAAATGCCGGGAAATGGGCTTGTTGGAAAATGTCGGATGAATTCGTTTGGGGTGCGGCACCGGCGACAGGACGAGCAGTACGATAATATGCGTTAAAAGGTACATAGGTGTAATTCTTCGCTGACGAATGATAATTATAGATATACGAGTAGTGTTGGTAGGGTGTGCGCGATCATTTAAATTTGAAAAATTTAGAAGCTCGAATGTCAAAATGTAACAAGAAATTCTGTTTAATAAAGAAATATTATTGTACAAATATTTTTAATACAAACTATTTGTACTGATATTTAATGATAGATAAAGCTTCTGTTAAAGTATCCTTCGACTCTCGCGCTGTTGTAAAGCATAATCGCGGATATAAAGCAGATTTAGGCCCCGAGCATGGTGGCGATTGTCCATAATGCTTTAAAACTGATTTCCAGCGATCAACATCGCATGAACAGTGGCCGTGCGAGGCGAGGAGGATTAGGAGGCTAACTTGCGCAATCAGACTTCGGACAATCAACATGTCTTCAATAAGCGGACTATTAAAAATGTTTGATTCTTGCGTCTACCGAGTTTGTATTTTGATTTAATCGCCAGCCGAAAACTTATGAAAAAAATAAACTAGTATGGATGTTACATTAGTGTGCAACTGGATGCAAGAGTAACCCCATTTAATAGTACTGTTTGTAACCCCATTAAAGCTATGACCAAACCACATAAGGCGTATGTAATTAGCGTAGCAAATTGTCCATATGCGTATCAAAATAAGATTTAATCTATACTGCGTGAACAATCAGAGCCGATACGATTATTATTTACCGTAAAAGTATTCCAGACAGCAATCAAATGACATCAGATTATTTTGGATTTGCAGTTAAAAATTATACTAAAGCCACAAGATCATTGGAGGCAAATGGAAACTGGAAATTTGATAAAAATCCATTAGTTTCTTTGTTTATTATTTTATTAATAAATAAAGTCTCTTTGGATTCAACATAGAATTTATAAAATGAGAAGTAAAGGATGCATCCAAATCTGGCTAATTTATCATTAATAATGTTATGAGAACAAAATGAGAAGCAAAAAATGTTCTTAAGCTATTTTAATCAAGTTGACGTAAGCTTTTTTCGACCACTCACGTGACTTGAGCAATCTTGGAATATAGTGAGCCTCCATAAGGAGTAATATGTCCCTGCATTTCGAACCCTCAATTTGCTGAAGAGATTCCTACCGTGCCGGAAATACGAGGATAGAAACAGCTGGGTGCCCAGTGTTAGTCGCACATGCGACATTTCAAATCTACTTCAGAAGTAGGCTCAAAGGACAGACATGCGTTTGAATTACTTGTGTTTTCGAGACGTCCAGAATTCATGATGATTTAATTATGATTATAATTATTTGTAAAACATTTTTTGTCCACTAGAAAAAGTAATTAGAAAAAATAATCGTCATTACGAATATTGATTAAGCATCGACCTCCAGTGTAGATGATTACTAACTTAGAATAGCTAAAACAGCACGATTTGACGTTTTCCTAAGCCGCTAAAATCGTTAGTAGTCGAGAGCGCAATTGCAAAATGTTCGTTCGTACGACCACTTCTGAACTATTCACAATGACTTACGCGCCATATTGCAGACTAAACATAAAATAATGGCCATCGGCCGCCTATTATTCTCCCTGCTTCGCTTTTTCTTTCACGCGCGCATTTCAGCCCCTCCCCCCCCCCTTGCGACCGGCGCAAATTCAGTCCAATGTACTGGGCGTGATCGTGTGATTTCTGCAAAAAGTGAGGTAAATAATAAGGGACGAGACGCGGGGCCGAAACACCGAGAATGCGAGGGTATGGGAGACGGGGCGCGCGATGGTGCCGAACTCGTTTTTTTTGGGGCGACGGTTCGATTCAGCGTGAGCCGCGCGCGCCCGCCGCTTTAAAAGCGCGGTGATCTCCAGCTTTATTTCTGATCCGCGCCTCTCTCTCTCTCTCTCTCACTCTCTCTCACACACACATTCTCCCCCGATTACCCCTTAGTTTAATTTAAACCATCTGCCGCTTTGTTTCTGGATAGAGCTCGTTCCCTTTTCCACTCGGTTATACACCAGCCCGACGACTGGCTGTATACTACCGTGATCTTTATTCAAAAAACCAGCTTATATATATATATATATATATATATATATATATATATATATAATACATATACATATACATATACATAGTCGTGGATTATGCGCGCGAAAGATGGCTCATAAAGGGGATTACGGGTGCATTTCTGTGTGAGCAATTGAATGTAATAATATGTTTATAAATTTTTCGTTCATTAATTTCGATAATATTTCAAATGAATTTGACAAATTGTAAAAGTAAAATTTTTCCTTATATGATTAAGCAGAAAATCATAATTTATTAACGTGTTCAATTTTTTCTAATAAACATTTGAATTTACGTTTCTCATAATGATTCATTACATTTAGATCAGAAGTCTCTATTATAATGTGTTACCTATTATAATTATCTATTATTATTATAATAATTGGAGCTATTATTAAAATATTTATTATAATTTTTGATACTCAATATTCACTTTAAAAAATAATCATGAAATTGATTTAGTTATTGAGAAGAATAAATATTAATATTCTTTTCCTTGTAGAATCCAATATGTTAAGTTGAATAATCATGCTAGAGAAGTAATATTGTAGTTGGAGCTGTTTTATTCTTTGATATTTTCTATTTCCTATATTGATAAGGACGATTCTTATTAACACAGTATAGTTGGATTTTACAATAAAACAATATTTATGTAAATCAACCAAATTCAAAGTCTACGTTTCTAGACAATTGTAAGGACAAGCTAATAATTATTATCAATGCCAAGATACACTTAGCCAAGATAAAAAGAAAATTCTATTGTAGAAAATAATTCTATAACTCCAGTATACCTATTTTTGCTCCATCATAAATGTTAACTATACGACAAAAAAAATTCATTCAAATTGTATTTGAAATGTTGCAATTTTTGTAAATCCAATTTTCCATCTAGTAACTTTAATAGAAAATATGAAAAAGACGGGAAAAAAATAAAAACAAATAACTCGAAAGTATTTTTTTTTAAATTTAATTTACAATGTCATCCTGTTTCGCAAAGAGATTACAAAGAGGACGCGATCAAAAACTTGACTTTCTGTTTAAAACTTTAATATTTGTCGTTTGATATTGCACGATGCATTTTAATACAATTATTAAGTTAATTGAATAATACATGATTAGATACACAATTATCTTCAAATGATTATGTTACATATAGCATGTTAATGTCAAAACAATGATCGAAATCCTAATGAATCGCATAAGCCGCCTGGAAATTCAAGATGCGCCACTACAATTAACATCGAGCGCAACGTAATGAAAAATTCATGCGCGATCTTTAGGATCGGGATTTCTGATTGGGACGTCGATCGAGCGCACAATGATCGAGCGCAACCGTAGTCGGTAGGGCGTGCGACTGAAATAGAGCGCGCCCGCCCGCCCCCTTCCCCCAAATCGAACGAGCGATAATCGAGCGGTCCGAAAATGGGCCGCTAAAGAGGCATACTCTTGGCCCGGGCTCTCGTTAAAATCACGCGGCGCCCGCGCCGCGAGGCTCATTTAAAGTCCGCGCTATATGCTCGCGCCGAGGCCTGATTTTCGGAGCGCGTGGGGCAACGCCTGTCACCCGTCAATGTACGTACATACATACATACACACGTGTGCGCGTGTGTGTAATGTATATATATATATATATATATATATATAGTGGTGCGTTGAACGAAGCTAAATGTACTCTTGCTCTCTTTCTCTCTCTTCTTCTCTCAGAGAGCGACAGAGAAAGAGAGAAGATTGCCATCGAGAACCTCATGAATTTTCCGACAATGCACGCTTTTAAAATACGTTTACATCACTGACTCTGCGAAGTATGTGTGTGTGTGTGTGTGTGTGTGTGTGTGTGTGTGTGTGTGTGTGTGTGTGTGTGTGTGTGTGTGTGTATGCGCGCGCGTGCGGAGTCACGATATCGTGGACCAATGCGTGGCGCACTGTTATACCGATCGTATATTATAGGAGGTATTCGACCCGCGAATGACTCGCGTATAATGAGAGCGCGATAAGTCTCTGTTCTTTTTCAATCGCAGAATTGCATACCTGGCATAACGAGATTACGAGTATAACGTGCAGTACAATGCCTACGTCTTTATATATGCGAACTGGTCTTTCTCACCTGAAACAGAAAAAAAAAAATGAACGTCTCGTTAGAATAATGAATTATATCGTGAAATGTATATATAGATATTATTTTCATTAATATTTAAAAAGAATGGGCTATCTATAAAGATTTTATTATAAATTAATCGCGTTGGAACTTGTAAAACGAAAACAAAAAATTGTTACACTTAAATGCAACGACCTATCTTTATTGAATAACATAAGTAGCTTTGTATATACATATAACAATACATATACACGCAATATCCGAGCGACTCTTGGCTCGGCTTGAATGTTTGCCAACCGAGTGCGCAATAAATTTTTTTTTTTAGATAAAGGCTTAATTTATTCTATACAAGAGATAAGAGCTGAAATGCGGCATAGGCAATTGCTATAAAGTAATGGTTCAATAGTGCTGTAGTACATGGCCGTACGGTTTTATTCGTTACGAGCAACAAAACAATGGAAGCTATAATATAATAAAGATAAAATTAAACTTGGGATACTAAAACAGACATAATAAAACAATCTCATTATTGTTTTTATACAGTATGTTTAATTTATGTAATAATACTATTAATATAATAATACATTACTATTCATTTGGCGCTATACTATCGTATTCGCTCCGTGCGGTGACTGCAGCACCGCCAAATGATGGAATACAGCAGACTATTTTATTACTTGTGTCAATGGAATTTTCATTATTGAAAATTTTTTATCATCGACTAACAAAAAACTTTATCCACGTTTTACTAAAGTCATAACAGTCAATAGGTTTCTGATTATAATATTGATTGAATTGGCTAAAAAAAATTTTAATACGATCGTTAGAACAATTAAGATTAAACGCAATAAATTCAGGTTAATTTAATGTCACACCCGTGAAGAAGACTTCAATAAGTTCATCCGAGAATAAAAATTAAAAACACGTGATACACGCTATTTTTGTTTTCATTTGTGGCCAGCGTATATTATTGCACAAAACGCGCGAAATAAAATTCGACCTTTTAATCTGAAAAATATGCGAGGAGATCGGATTCGCTTCCTCGTAAGACACTTTTCGTGCCAGCCAAACATTTATGGAGATTAAAATGGGAACTTTTGCAACGATTGAATTAATGAGTCGTTTCAATAATGATTCATTGGATATTGTCTTGGAAGAGATTAGAGAAGCTTATAAAGTATTGTCTCTTTCAATTTATTGTCAGAGGAATCTAAAAGACTACTTCAGTTCATAAAACATATTTAAATATGATAAAATGCCAGTTCGGTCATTTGTTGTTCATCTTACAGTTGCTTATATTATTGAAATTACTACAAATTATGCATGTGTTATTTTATAATCTATCTATCCAATGTTCAAATATTTTAATCGAATATACAACATGACGTTAGAAAATATTATAATTGTTTAGATATTTTTAGGAGAAAAAAAAGAATAAATAATATATCAAAGATTCGAATGATGTATTGGATGATAGTTCTTTATGTGAAAAAGTATAAAAATTGTATATTTCAACACGGACGTGAAAGTTGAATTTTATCTCTTGGAATTTTCATCCCCTGCTTGGTTCCGGATAAATATGTCTCACGGGATACAAGTCAATTTTCACATTGGCGTCGAACTTTTATTTCGTGCCACGAGAAATGAAAAATCGTATTAAAGTTACGATGTTCAGGTTAGAATGGTATAACGTTTATATTATATTTCAATGATCAGTCGCGAACAATTCGTATATAAACTTTGGCATATGCAGTTTTTTTTTAGATATAGCTTTAGCACTTCGTACAGTCGATGTACCAAGAGTACGGAAATTTTCTAAAATCAATGTGAAGGATGTTACAAAGGTGACTTATAAAGGTATTGTTGCCACTAATTATTAATAATGCGAAAAATAATGTGCAACTCTCGGTTACAGTGACTGAAATATTATTCGGCATCTGTTGAAAATAAATACAAGTCACATCAGTACTTCGATATATCCATATAGATTCTATGACACGTATGTAATTCGGCCAATCCGTACATCAATATATGAACATGAATAAATTGACCATAATACCTCAAAATATAGTAACTTATTTAAAATTGTCAAATTATGTCAGTTGACACTAATTACTCATTAAGTGAACTAAATGTACGAAAAGATCAGCTGTAGAAATTCATAAAAATTTTAACCAAATTTCATAATGCCTCAGTATGGAAATTTCTACCGTAATGACCTTGTAATATTTCTTCAATTTCAAAATTGGATGGTTAATTTTTTATGGCATGCTACAAGCAGAAACCATTCGTACAATTTCAAAGAAACAAAATCAAAATTAAGAGCTGATGAAATGCAACAAACAAAGATCAACGTTTGAACCTCTTTTAACCTAATTATGGAAAGTGTTCTGCTGTCAACACATATGTCTCTAGAGATCTACTTGCAGAAAGTTGAAATTCAGAGGAAATTTGAGAATAAGATCTTTATTCATCCATGCTTTAACATACTGGTTTTGAGCTATGCATACATAAGATCGGCATTGGTTACTGTATAGAGAGAAAGAGAGAGAGAGAGAGAGAGAGAGAGAGAGAGAGAGAGAGAGAGAAAAGAGGGAGAGAGTAGATGAGTTGTACATTGACAAAATTCTTTTCATTTCAATATAAAGACCGATCCAAAACCATTTAAGCGTAAACCTGATCGTCTTATCATCCAGTTCGCCATCTTATAACTTTCGTCGTTCGCGCCAAAAAAATTCAGAAGCAAAACCTCCCCGTCGTCGATCGATGGGCATCGCCTCCAGGCCCGTTCGCCACACGCGTACCCGTTCACAACACGAAACTTCCCGTCGGAATTCGGCAGGGTAGAACTGATGGCGGGGGGGGGGGGTGTGGCGGATTCCATGTTGGCGATGGAGAAAGCGAACGGAGGACACAGGCCGCAACGCAACCTCCCAACTTCGTCCGCTCCCTCGGGACTCTCGGAAAAGTTCCGGCTTTTGCCTCCCGGCGCGCTTAGCATGTATTCGCAGTTTCTTTTTGCACGCGCGCGCGTGTGCGCCAGAGTTATCCACTGCCTTCTCTCTCCCTCCCTCTCTCGCCGCCCAGGGAGTCGAAAACGCTTTTGGCACGCGTTAGGGCGAGGGTCGAAAGAGGATGGTGGATACTATCGTAAAAGGGTCGATGATGACGCCGACCATCGTAGACCGGAAATTATAATCGAGGTTCTCTGTTAGTGACTGTGGGAAGAGACAGGGAGAGAGAGAGAGAGAGAGAGGGGGAGGAGAGAGGGAGAGAGAGAGCGTTTGCCAAAAGTTGGCACGAGTTAAAGGGTGTACGAGAGCGTTGTGCGTGGGTTATCGAGCTTAACGTGGGCGGGTAGTAGAACGGAAGTAGTAGAACGGAAAAATGCGTGTATACTTGGACGAAAGCGTATAATGCTTAGCGACATCCGTAGGTGGAGTGCTACGTTGTAATGATAAGAAAGTTGGATTATATACGCGGTTGGGTGAGGGGAGGGGGGAATACGTTTTGGAATGAGGCTTTACGGGATGAGTTCGTTAAGGGGCCATCTTCCAACGTGTAATTTTCCTTGATTTAATGCTCAAACACTAATTGTAGGCGACGAGAATGCACATCTTATCGTTACCGCCTAATGATTGTTTAAAGAGCAATTTGCATTAAATTTAGTGCGCCCTAGATCACGGTTCGTCGTCTTTGTCTTAGCTCGTAAAGTAACCGGTAAAGCAATAAGAGAATTTCAGGGACCGTGTAAATTTACGGAGGTTATATCTCCGACCTATAGCTCATTGTTCTCCGAGTACCGAATGAACTGGAAAGGCAATATTTTATATCGAAATAATAATCAAACGTTGTGAGGAACTTGAAATCTTTTTATTCGTTACGAACAATATATAATTGCAACTGTTCTTTGACGAGGCTTGGTTAACTATATTGCCCCTTCCTCACGTCTCATCCTCTTAAACAACTAAAAGCATCCAAAGTTTAACAATTCCATCCACGCTTACCCACAACATAGCTGACACTTACAAACTCTCTCACTCACTCTCTCTCTCTCCTCCTTCAAACTTCGATCGTCGAGAGACCTTATAGCAGTAGCTCTTGTAACCAGATTTCATTCCCCCCCCCACCCCCTGCTACCCTCCTTCCCTTCGGAAATCCTGTCCGCGCTTTCTATCAGTCGACGGCTCTGATGGCTTCACGACACACGGACACATACACGCGGCCGCTCTGCAGACCGCGTCTCCTTATCATAATTTAAGTAATAGATTGCGCGCGGCAACACTACTGCTTGATCGATGAGACTTTGGGCGGGCCAAAAGTGCTCTGCGTATAAGATACGGGGAAGCGGGAGTGGCGCGAACGCCGCACAATTCATATCGCGTGACCGGAGCGGAGCGTGCGCGCGATGTAGCTATATATAGTGGGGACCCGCACGTGGCCGCGAGCGAGCGAGCGCGCGCTCGTGCGGCTCACCCTGTGCGGGATATATCAATTTTTCCTGCTCCGGCCATGAATTATGCGCGTGGGATCGAGAGATGGCCACGGCCGCGCATAATGGTATATCTATACGGAGAGACGAGGAGAGAGAGAGCGAGCGCGATAGAGAAGAAAGATTCGAAGGATGCCATTACACGTCATTAACGATGCTCGAGTGGAGATCGAATTTGTTTCGTACAGGGGAATTGAGACTGCAGTGGGATTTTATTAGGGGATGATCGAGTGTTTTCAAGGTTGAACGAATAATGCGAAGGGGGAGGGGCGGCCTTTGTACTTTGAGACGGGGGATTAAGCCTCGGTTATATAGGTGGCTTAAAAGCTGATAGAGGGTGAACACGAGGTGCTTGCCTCCCATTTTCTCCGTCGTTGCAGTTGTGCGCATTATCCGTCTGTATAAATTTGTTTTCTTTCTTTTGTTTTGTTTTTTTTTTTCATTTTGTTTCGACGTAGCTCGTTAAATTTACAACGGTCGCGTGATTTAACACTGACGATTAATTTCAGAGAATCTATTATCAGACGGCACTTTACACGTTGAGGGACATACGCAAACAATGTTCAAAGAGAAACGTGTAGGAGTAGTTTTTCACTGCTATTGGAATATTGAACGAGTTTTGTTATCTTCGCTTGTAAAATTATCTACTGACTCGAATCTTTTTGGGTGCGATAACTTTTTATTAAAGCTGCACTTGGCCACGTATTGCCGTAGTTGAGAATTTTCCACGTTAATTCTTGATTCAAGCGTACTGCAAGCCATAAATATCTGAGAATGAATGAGTTAGTCTCGTGGGAAATGTAAAGGGCGGAGCCAAATAAGAAATGAGGAAAATAATACAAAATAAAAAATTTCTAAAGTATATATCAGAATAAGGAGCTAATATAATTATAATTAAATTTTATAATAATACTTTTATTCAGAAAATTGAGTGACACAATTTTTCTGTTATTCGTAATTCTGAAACTTGCGTGCTGGAATGGAATAGAATAGAATAATTGGCCAGAATTCAGTTAAGCTGATGAAAATCAATAAATGATAAGGTAAACATTTAGTTGATTGTAATTTATCTATGATACAAAAAATAATTTTATATCAAAAACATCGCTCATCAAAAAGTATCCATTTTTATACATTCTTTTTGAGTTCACATAAAATTCAACATTTATTTTGATGAAAATGAACAATCGATACATTATGTACACCAAATGACAATCAAAATATCTTCATTTTGTATTCAGAAAGAATCTCCTAATCGCGTATTCTATCCCATTGAATTAACATTTGTTTTTTATTTTATCATTTTGCCATTAATAAAATTGAAATTCGTATAATTGAATACATTATTTCTATTCATAAATTGAATGTCAAGATCGCAACAATAGGTGAACTACAATTGATACTGTCTTTCTTGCAAGAAAATTATATCGACGATATTATTGAATTATTATACTAGCGACATCATTTGCACGACATTATTGATTTCATTGAAGAAGAGATCATGGTGCATTCAACACCATTCGCTAATACATTCATTATCAGTTCGGAAAACGATCGTGTATGAATTCACTTTGAATTCACTTTGTCACAATAATCATTGTAGAAGCTTGAAAAAATGAACCATCTGTAGATACTAATGGAAGTTTTATAATGATAATATGTAGAAGATTAATTTTAATATTAAGACCACGGTGTAATAAATGTTAATTAATTAAACACAAACATATACACACGCATACATCGATTCAATTAACGTGTTTATTGATTTTTTTTTTCAGCAAGTACGCTTGCACCGAGCTTGGCCAAATAACATCGGAGCGATGCGCGCAAAGAGACAGACCCGAACGCAATAAGATGTCAGTATTCGGAACGCGTAACCAAGAATGGTTCACGCTCCATACACCCGGCATCCTTCCCATATACCTAAATCATAAAGACGCGCTTCGATCCACCGAGCCCACCTGTGTCTCACCCCCCCCCCATCCTCCGTCCCCGCGCGCTATTCCGCAGCGAAAAATGCAATCCCCCCCCCAACCCACCCCCAAGCGCGTATAGAACTTCTTTCCGATCCGCCTCTTCCGGCGTCGCGAACAACGCGGAGCTGGGGCGCGCGTCCCTTTTTTTTTTTTTTTTTTTTTTTTTATTTCCTCTCACCCGCGACGCGTCAGGAATTCTCGCGAGCGTGCAAAATAACAATTTTTTTCCGGCTCTCCTCCCTATCCGCCTGGAAAAAAAAGAAGAAAACTGTACAAGACGAAGGGAGAGAGAGAGAGAGCAGCGCGGAAACGACCTCCCGCCCCCTCCCCCAAAAGACGGATATATTATATACACGAGGGGTTGTGGGAAAGTCTACTGCTCGCACCACCAACGAAGCGGCGCCGATGGTAGTCGCATTGTTATCGCATCGACGCTCCTCTCGCGCGGGAGGGGGGGGGTGACACTCGTTAAACCCTTCATTCTTTAGATCGGCGCCGACGACGACGACGACGACGGGGAGGACGACTTTGGGTGATACGAGGAAGAGAGGGCGGAAGATCAGAATCTTCGCTCGTCTCTCCGTCTCTCTTTCGCTCGGGCGTGCCTCCGGCCGTCCGGGTGCTCAGCGCCGTAAGCCCGGGGCCGCGGCGCCGTTAGAAAATAAACTTGAATTTCAATGGCTCGGGCACTCATTTAATTATGCTTCCGGCGCCCTCTTATACTCGTAGAGAGTAGCCGGGCTGTACGGAGGGAGAGGAAAGTTTCTCTCTACGTCCCCCCACTACCCGTTGAATTATCGATGAATTGTGTTTGTTTGGTCGGGGACTTTTTTCCTCAGCGGCGCCCAGGTCCTATGTATAGGAAAGTTGCGCATCGGAATAATTTCGAGGCTTTCGGAACTAATTAATGCGCTAGTCGCGGTACACACACATATATATATATATATATATATATATATATATATATATATATAAAGGACGACTTTGGCGGAAAGAAACTCAACGATCGCACAGACGAGGGGGAGGGGGGTTGGACACTCTCGCGGAGCTTGGCGAAGACTTCTCCTCGATAATGGTAAAGGAGAAAAGTCTCGGAAACTGTTTTACAAAGCACCGAGCGGCAACTGCAGGGCTTCGATAAGGAAATAATCCTGTGCACGCCGGTGTCTTTGTTTACGCTAGCCTTAGCCTATATATATATATATATATATATATATATATATATATATATATATATATATATATTTCATTCGTAAAGACGCACGCTTGACAAATTTACAAATATACGCGATATATTCATTTTCACCGATCGTCGTGCGAATTATACCTTATCCTGTATTTCACTCGCGTATATTCATAATAATCCTATAAACGTATTTTGAGAATACGTGCCCCGCGGCTTCCAAATTAACGGCACTGATGCGGAAAGCCAAATCGGTCTCTCTCTCTCTCTCTCTCTCTCTCTCTCTCTCTCTCTCTGCTCTCCCTCCCCCTCTCGGCGATTATTTATGTATACAGATTTCGATGTAATCGGCGAGCGCGTTTTACCGCGAAAACCTTACTTTTCCCGCATATGTGGGAGCGTGTGTAATCCACCGCGCGGTTATATTAAGGGCTTTCACATATACTATACCTACTATTACTGTTTATGTCGCTTGCAAGTGTATATATATATATATATATATATATATATATATATATATATATATATACGTATATGTATATAGATATATATAGAGCGTGGCTTTTGTCCGATTAAATTATGGTACGCGTGCGTGTTGCGTTTCGAACGCGGTCAATAATCGATTCGTAATTCGAGCGTTAGAATCTCGTTTGATTGTCGTCGAAATTTGGACTCGAAAAATATCGGGATCCACACATCAATATTTATGGAGATTGAAAGTTTTTTTTCGTCTAATAGTAAACGCGATGTGGTAATTATTTTACATCTTAATTCATTCACTTCAAAAAGCGCAATTGTCTCGTGGGAATATAAATCATACATTAATATTCAAATTTACACGGATAATTAGTTTAAAATATATCGCAAAGCGCATTAAAACTCGACGTAATGGGCGAACTGGCAGAACCAACACGGCTATCGGCAGAGTTAAGCATCAGCATTCGCCTGCATTGCTCAAGGAAATCAGTGGAATAATAAGAGAACCAAGTTTTTAGATACAACAATAGCCAATTACAGAAGTCAGATATATTATGGTAAAATAATAAATAATACACGTTTACGTGATAAATAACAATTTCATATATGTAAGAATGGATTAAGCGTTCTGCGCTGCTTTGAATATTTTCCAACAACATATGCAAAAAATTCTCTTTAGTATATAATATATTCTCTATGCAATACGTATAATACCATACTATTTTACAGTATATTGAGAAATTTTGAGTAGTTAATTTTGATGAAAAAAAAAGGCCACAAGACAGAAAAGTAACTTAATTCGTTACAGCTGATTTTGCAAAAACTGTTTTACAACGACAGCTAAATGAAAATTCGCTGCAAACCACCAAATAGAGAAGAAGAAAAAAATTCATTTACTCGTCGGTCCTTTGTGCTTCGTTTTTCCCCTCCCTCTCTCTCCCTCCCTCCCTCCCACTGACAAATTGTGAAATTTCGAATACATTCTCGAACCCGACAGTCAGAGGGGGCCGGGGGGCCCGGGAGGGGGAGGGCCAGAGCAGTTTACTTTTTCCCGTCGAATTATCGCGCGTCTAGCCGGCGAGTTTCAATTTCGCTGCCTCGGCGCCGCGCCGGCCGGGTCGGCAGGACGCGCGGTCCACCGGCGCAGAGTTCAATTACGGCGGAAACTTTTATTTAGCGCCGCGGCACACGCGAACGAGTAACGAAGAATATTTGAATTTCCGCGGACTTCCGAACCTCCACGTTATTCCAACCACCAAGAATTGGTGAACGAATGTAGCAGGGTTACGCGGACGTGTGTATAGTTATTGCGGGCGAATTTCGCTGACGCGCCGGGGGGGGGGCGGGGGACTGAAGTGTGACAAAAAGAAAAGAAGAAAAAAGGGTGCGAGTGAAATTTTTTCCCATCGAACCACTGTGCGGCGATGAGAAATTAAAACGCGAACGAACGACGAAGCGGACTCGCGATTCTTTACTTGTAGGGATTTGTTTAGGTCCTTGATTTATACGTTGATTTTACTTATCGGGTATTTTACGGACTAGACAGTCCTTTTTATTAAGACGTATGTGGCATTGACCAGCTTAATTTTCACCCCCCCCCCCTTTCCGAAAAATCGTTAAACACTGTTTTTTAAAGGAATGGCATTCGGGCAATCGAGCAGCCTCGGCTCGGCGAGTAAAGTCCAGTGCTGAAACGACAGTAAACATAACCGGTGCTACGATCGCCTGAGCCAGAGGCTGCTCTATACGAGCTCTATAATTATATTCGGATATTTACTGATTTTGTTTATTCTTACGGATTAATGTTGTTGGAGTAATTACTGCGCGCAAAAGTAATATCTGTTAGTATTACTTATGTTGGAACAGAAAATAAAATTTAATACGACTTTTCGTTACGTCTTTGTGAAGTTAATCTTTATCGTTGTCTATTTTTCAGTTGGTCTTTAGAACAAATGAAACTTCATCGTATTATTACAATAGAAGAAAAGTTATGTCTTACTTTAGAATTGTCGAAATATAATGAAGCTTTTTATTAATAAAACCATACCTAAAAATTCAATATCTCCATAATGATACAGTACAGGTCTGCAACTTCGAAAGCTTATTTCGCGATTATAGCATCCTATCGATAAATAAGTTTCGCTAAGAAATTTTAATTACAACTGAACTGTGAAAGAGAATAATAGCAATTTGTTATAACCAAAAATGGATCCAGATGGCCATACAGAATTTACGTACACGCGGGGTGCTTGTAAAAAAGGTGGGTGAAAACTTGCAAACTTTTCGGGCAAGGAGGAGAGGGCGAGAGAGAGAGAGAGAGAGAGAGAGAATAGTGGAGCCAAAGAGACAAAAACAAAGGAAAAAGAGAATTTGCTGGGTAGGGGAAAAACGAAACGTTTATACACACACACAAGCGTGCGCACGCGAGAGCAACGGAAAAACTCGTTTCTAATTAAAATTTTCCACTATTCTCCCCATAGTGGTGGAAATTCAATTAAGCCACTCCTACTGCAAAGAGAGAAGTCGACCTGGCGTGGGGCAAAAAAAAGGTAAATAGAAGTTATCAAACTCCTCTGTAAATTCCAGCGAGACTCCTCTCGAGCTTTGAGTTTAATAGAATTTATTAAAGCATAAACCTGACGAGATTTGAGAAAGAAGGAGAGAAAGAGAAAGAGAGAGAGAAATTCTATTCGATACCTCATTGTGATTTTAGTAACTGCACGGCTTCCCATGAAGCATAATTAATCGAAACTTGTTGCGTATTTAACAACCTACGTAAGATTTCGTTACGAAATCTTACGAATTCCGTTACGTTTTGTCAAAAAAAGATGGATCGACCGTTCTTTATTTATTTGCAATACAAAAAAGCCCACATTCCTTTCAATACGACGATACTTGTTATTATTCTACAAGCACTGTTAAAATAAAGATAAAGGCGGCGGCTTAATTGTGCCTTCATCGATGGTTATCATGAAGGACGATTCGTACCAAAATTCACGACGGCGAAAAACATATCGCAATTTAACGATGAAATGTAGCAAAGCACTGAGTAGCGGTCGCGAAATCTAAAGAACGTGGCTGAATTTATTGGTCACGGAACTTCGCGATGAAATGCAGCATCTTTCCACTCTCGTGTCCGGGGCAAGCGTGGATACTTAATACCTATAGATTGGAATAGTCCAATTTGGAAATCCCTTGAATCCTTCACCGCCAGTCTTACAAAAATAACTTATGCCTGCCTTTTAGTGCGCTTTCAAACGAAATTTTGAGCTTTCGAGCTTTCCGCAGGTTTAACTATATGTCCGATATGGCTTAAGATGCAATTTTCGGCGAAAACAATTGCAATAACTTTATTTTCAAGGGATAATATCGAAATGCACGACTAATCTTCTACGCAAACAAATGGGATCTGAAACACACACCACACACACACACACACACACACACACACACACACACACACACACACACACACACACACACACACATACAGAGTTGCAATTTTTATCAAATTCAAACCTCTGTGAACACTGTAATCGACTAAAATTGACCTACGTACTTTCATCGCGGCACAACATTTATCGGATGGATTGATACGTGCTTGCGTTTGCGCAAAGGTGCGTTAATGTGGCCGTGTCGCTTTTGCCGGTAGTCGCGCGCACTATTAACTGCATTTACCAAAAGTCGCGCGAGCGGGAGAGAAGGGACGAGGCCTCTCGTAAACACGCTCCCAAATCCTCTTTCCTCTCTACGCGCCAGCCAAACTTTAAACACATTCCGAGTTAACCCTGTTTTCCGCGCGCTAAGTGCCCCCCGTCCCTTAACCCACCCCTCCCCCCCCTTCCGCCCCGCGCCCCTCTCCCGTGCGCCGCGTCGAACTTCTCGTTCCTCTTTCGCATAAACAGCGCGTCCCGCCAGCGTCAGATCCGCCGCGCGCGACCCGAAAAGAGCGGAAGCGTACAGCTGTACCTACGAGCGTATATTCAGCAACCGATCGAACTCCCCGAGGCTTTCTCGCGCGTACATGCGTGGATGCGCGCGCGCGCGAATCGGAAGGAAGCCGCTAAGAATACAGCGAATGAACGCGGAACGAGGGGAGAGGGATGGGAGAACAGACAGCTCAATAACGCGGGATGGAAAGCGAGAGGCGCGGGGGGATGGGGTTGGGCCGGGTTCAGGGGCAGTGGGAGAGTGATGAACGAGCTGGATACGGCGAGGAGGGCGCCCAGCGGCTGCAGAGAGGCCGGGGGTTATAGACAGCCCGCGGCGGATGGCCGGCTGGCAGACTCGAGGGCCGCCGTGGTCCCGAATAAAGCGTTTACGTAGGCGCGCCCCCATCCCCCCCCCCGAGCCGGGGTACTCCGTGCGGCCGGGCTACGAGGGCAGCGAGCTGCCCGCGCGCTGGACGGTAGTCGCGCTCTACCGGTAATACAGACGCGCACGCACGAGCCTGCACACTGACGGACGCGCGCACACGCGGGCAGAGCCATTCCTGACCGGAATGGAAGACGGATAGCTGCCCGTTTTATCATTCGGCTCTCGGTCTTTTGGGGCTTTCGCAACCTGGCCGCCATTGTTTTCGATGTCCATTTGAAAGACGGGCCGGCGAAACGGAAGCATAAGATGAAAAAGTAGAGACAGAAGAGCCAACATTTGGACCTGTAGGGAAGTTATTAACCGGGCGTCCGCGATAGAGTCGATTAAATACGTGACTGGTTCGCGATAAGACGTTCAGAAAACGCTACATAGACCGATGATATATATATGATACGCTTTTAATCTCCGCCAAGTTTATATACACACGCGTGCACACACAGACACACACACACACACACACACACACACACACACGCGCGCGCGCGCACCTGAAATATTGGAAATATTCTATAGCTTTGAACAAAGCTTTGTTGGTGTACAAAGCAATGCGCTAAGCGCGGCTCATATACTGATGCTCAAAGTAAAGCCACGAATCTTCGAGCAATCGAAAATTCGCGGGAAGCGTCTCTCCGAATATAAGATCGTCAAACAGTACGGGGTATGTATAAAGTCTCCTTTGGCGAGAGAAAGAGCGAGAGAGCAACAGGATCCCCGAGCAAAGATTTCAAGAGTCCCTTGTATCGGCACATATTCCATTCTCGAACGCGAAGCGCACAGACAGCTGGGGGGTGGGGGCTGGGAGCCTGGCTCCCGGGGCAAAATTCGCGAGCGTACTCCCGCACATGCACATATACACAGATATATATATATATATATATATATATATATATATATATATATTTACGCTTCCGCGTTTAGCCATCGGCGCGACGGCATCGCGGCGCACGTGCGTCGCGTCGAGTGCCATACACGAGGCTCTTCACACTCTCCTCTCTACCACCATCCCCGGCTGTAACGCGTAACGACATTGATTTTTGCGCACGAAAGGTGGGAGAGTGAAAGTGGAGTCGTGGGCGGGAGGAGGGGGAGGAGTGGGCTGGCTGCTGTTCAACTTCTCACCGAGGAATAGATCCGGCAACTAGCATATATGAATACTGATTCGAGAGCTATAGGGGAATTTTAGAGGGTATGGCGATAACCATGGCGCAGTGACACTGGTATATGTGCGCGAGAGAGAGAGAGAGAGAGAGAGAGAGAGAGGGAGAGAGAATGTGGAAGGGACATTCACTGTGAAAAGGCTATGGGAGTGGAGATAGTAGCGAGTTTTGAATCGAGGCGAGTCTTGACGATCGTACATTACGTTTCATAAAAAAATAGGGGGGGTCTCAGCGCGAAAAGTGATTTCCGTCGGTTCCGTTATAGACGCGCGCGACTTTTTCCCGGATACGCTACAGATTTGCACAATTTCGTTGCGCTCCCCATCGACGACTGAGTTCTCGGCGACGTTACGGAATGTATATGGCGTGCCCGGGCATTTGGGAAACAGTCGCCGTACGTATATATAAACGAACGCAACTGGTTGAGAAGTGTCGGGTCGGTGAAATGCGGTCAAAGCGTATATTTTTAGAAGTTATGTTAACAGTGCAACAGTAACCAACTTTGGAAATCCTAGTGATTTGACTCTTTATCTTCAATACGTTACTGGCCGGTCTTGTTGAATGCATTGAATCTAATGTGTCGACATGTATTAACGTGATTTTACTGAAGCCAAATTGCGATTATTTCAAAATTGTATATCTTTTACCTTGTGTACAAACGTAAGTAAAATTTAGATAAAAGACGTTTAGTAATAACAGTTGCTGCTATTTATAAAGCGTGAGAACAATACGTTCGATGAGTATTCATTTCGATTTACGGAACTGAAAAGCCTTTCATAATATTAATCTTAATGACTTTCGCAAACGCGTTGTACTTATAAGACATCCATTAAATTCCACCGAGACCTTGTGAAAGAATTCAATTCAACTCAATTAGTTCGCCATTATACGTAAATGAACATAAAGTATCACATAACTGCGAAGGACTGTAATTCATACGTATTGCTCGAATATAATTCAGAAGCCTATTAATGCCTTGAATAAATTCAATAAATATCACATGTACGTTTTTGATAATTGATAAAAGTACATCGTGATCCTAATTTAGAACTGCGTGTATGATTTTTCACGCAATAGGCTGTTAAGTTAATTCAATTTAATAATCCGCACGATGTCCAATTGCAGTATATCGGACGAAGAAACAATTTAACGTCCGAGAATTCGACCCATCCAATAATTGGCCAAGCTTTCCAATAAAGTCTCGCTAACGAGCAGAAAAACGAGTTATATGAAGGAAGAGTCGACGAATCGTCGGAGTAAAAAAGGACGAGCTTCCAAAACGTCAAGATGCCGGATAGAGGGAAAGAGAGAGAGAGAGAGAGAGAGAGAAAGAGAAAAGGAGCATCAACACAGAAGTAGCAGAAGTAGCATCGCGTTTATAGACGAAGAAGACGAGGAAGAGTCAAAGACATAGAAAGAGAAAAAGAACCGAGAGACGACGACCGCGAGTAAACCCAATCAGTGAAAGTAAATGGGATATTAATAGTGAACATTATCGGCAACTCTCGGGGAAGGAGATTGAATTTTCCTCTCCCTTCCTCCCCCCGCCTTGCCGCGACGATGAGGCGACGATGCCTCCCTCTACATGCGCACTCGCGCACATATATAACTGTGTATGCCACAGGAAAGTGCCCGTCGTCGCCGTCCTCGGTCGTAGCTCATCACCGAAGTACTCCGATGCGATTCCCAAATCTACTTTGGCGCCCCGATCGACTTGTCGGTCTGGCTGGGGTAACCGTTCGCCAATGCAATTAAATCAGCTGGAGGAAAATTGTCGGGGAAGAAATCGGCCCGTTGGCCTCTGCGCGCGCCCTGTAATTACCTTAGAGGCTTGCAAGGAAAATTTATTGTTCGCGTTCTCTTCAACGATGGACGGCTCTCGCGGGCGTTTTCCCGATTCGGCTCTTGAGGGAATGTGACAAAGAGCTGCCGATCCTTAACACAAAGAGACTAAATTTTGGGCCTTTACCGTTGACGGTGCTATTGCCACACAGGGAGATCTTTTGATTTGATTTTGAATATTTTCTAGCAGGATAGTTGAAGGCAGTTCGCATAGAAACGAAAAAATTCCTCGAAATCCGCAAGCGTTTCATATTATTTTATGTGGGCTAACATTGAAAATCCAATTACCAATTCACGGTCTAGAAAATTACGATGCTTTCAAATTCATATTAATTAATTATAATTTAATTGAAATTATAAGGTAACCAATAGATTTCACGAGGGCGGCCAGTATTATACCTGATAGATATCATAATAATTTGAAATTGCCAGGAATTTACCTTCACTATTCTATGGGATTGATTGAATATCTGTCAAATGAAATTTTGATATCCGCATGTCCTGTATTATAACTCGCCAGAGATTTTGCCCATTGTCATTGCAACTATGATATTTATTATAAAATTGATTAGGTTGTACGATTTTGCAAAAAAAGTCTCATTTGAAAAATACGATCTACCAATATAACTCTGAAAACTGGTTCGCTAGAAATACTGGGAAGATACCGAGGGCGTGGTTCTGTAATACTACACCAATATGTCGTCGGTAACCAGAATTTATGTATATACCATCAGTGTCGACTTATACCCTTAAACTGTCATGGACCAGTCATAAAATATGCATTTCCTAGTTAGAAGTAATAAACTCTAAGATATACATTTTTGAATGCTCTGCTATTACAACCAATTATTGCACATCCGTCATTCGAACAATTTTTACCTTTTAATGCAGATTCTCTTAAAATAAACTTTCATAGAAATTATTTTTATAATGAAAAAATATAAATACTGTCATTGTTTTTATAGCTATGCGATTCAAAACACGGACAATGTTTCTTTAGTTCGAACTACGCTCAAATTGGTCCATGGAAGTAATTTGTTATTAATAGTATATAATATTATCACATTTTTGATAAATAGCTTATATTTCTTTTTTTATTACCTACTTACGTTGACACTTTTATTATGTTGTAACTTAAACAATTATACGAAATCTTTAAAATTATTGTGGACAACTGTTATTCCATGCAAGAGCTTCGACATTATTGTCATCCCGGGATAACGTTCAAAGTGCCCTTGCCGCAAAAGCGCGCGAATGAAACAGGGATCTTATTCAAAATTATTTACTCTCTCTCTTTCGCAAAGTACATTTTTCGACCAGTGGTTTATTTCTGCTCGACTCCTGCTCTCCCCCTTTCTCAATGCTCGCGCGGGCAAACAGCTCGCAGAACAGAATAAATATACAACGATACTTTCCTCCGCGCGGCGGCAGTCCACTTCCACAAAAACATGCGCAGCAGGAGCATATAAATAAGCTTCCAGCCACGAATTATTATTAGTTGGCACACGGCCTATTTGTGCGTGTATGTGTGTGTATGTGTGTGTGTGTGCGCGCGCGCGCGTGCTTATATGTACTAGCAACGTTTACGGATGTCGCGTTGACACAGGGCCAGCAAAAATTTGGAGAATGGAAAACACGCGCGACCTGAAATAAAATAGCTCTGCAATTCTGTTTGTATACACACAGGGCAATATTAAGAAAAGTAGTTCCACCAAATTGTCTACAGAATATTTAGTGATCGATCAAAATAAAACAAAAAACATTCTCTTGAATTTCAACTTAACACGCCGTTTCCGTTTTCGCAAAGTAAGAATAATAGTCTCACATCGAAAAAATTCCAAAAAAAAACCATCGTAATCACATTAATATAAATTTTTCAAGTTAATGGTATCTGAATTATAAGCGAAAACATTTTTTCTATCTTTAACATTAGCCCCATTTATCAGGGCGATGTTCGGGTCTAAAGTTACTGTATCGTTTTAAAATTAATTCAAACCGAAATGTATAATTAGCTCGCTTTTAGGGGAAATGGAACTAATGGATATTCAGTTTGAGATTAATAAATGTTTGCGACCGAAGCCTTCGGTGGCTGAATGTACTGCCTATCTCGCACTCACTTCTCTCCCTCTGTCTCTCTCTCTCTCTCTCTCTCTCTCTCTCTCTCTCTCTCTCTCTCTCTCTCTTTCGTCCGTTATTTGCATTAATTATTTAAATACCAAGTTTACATTTACCTTTGAAACTTTAAACCGAACGAAGAATGCGTAATATTCCGCACAGTCTCCCGTCCCCCACCCGCTATCCTCGAAATGCTTTTAACTCTGCCAAAACTATATGACGCTCATGCGAATTAATGAGAATTTCTGATATTCCAAAATATGCTTACTATTATATATCATATAAATTTGTTTGGCATGCGCATGAATTATCGTTGAATCGAGATGTAATCCGACGTGTATATTTCAGTTTATGCATGTGGATTTGCACATGGTTTATTGATTATTGTTAGCAGATATATAGAATGTTGAATTAAATTTCGTTCACGTATGAAAAATGAAAGTAAATCATATAAATAATTAATTCACAAGCCATTCTTCCTCTCCGAAATCCAGTAAATGAACATTTCACCCCTTAATAGAATAATTATACGTAACAAATTTTAGTTTAATTACTCCCCAGACATTGAGTTAATTTTAACTTCAGTCTGTCTAAAACTGACATGACTAGCTCAAAAATGTCGGTCTATCATCATTGCGGTTGGAATTACTCTCGAGCAAATGACGACGGCATAAGTGCGACGTCGCCCGCCGTTTCTCGTCCGCCTGTTGGTGATTCGCGCGTATCAAAATATTGATTTTCGAGCGTATAACTGGAACCTCGACTGGGACATCGTAAAATCAACTCTCAACTCGATCGCAAAACGGTCCTGGGCTCGGTATCTCATCGCGGAGGTCGTTTTAGTCGACGGCAACAATTTGTCGTATCATCTGGATCTCAAAGTACTTTTCACAAATTGTTAAGATACTTGTTGTTAGATCTAATTATTTCTATAGAGGTAATAGCAAATTCTACTAGATTTTAGTAAATATGATATTTTCTAAATGAATTATAGAAAATATACACTGTAATAGTTAGTGAAACAGGCTTAAGTAGGAAAAATAATTTCAGACATACTTGACAAGTTGCACATGAGCGATGGTTCACATCCACGCGTATTATAGGCGATTACGTCAAATTTGAAGACGACGTTATAAGAAGTATGCCATGAAAAAAATTGCTGTATACTGCTATTACTGTACACCTCGCCACCTTAGGCCAGCTGCTTGGCTCGTTGCTAACGCGACAGGTAGTCTGATCTCGGATGTACGATGCTTGATCGAAAAACTGACGATCTAACACAAATATGGAGGTATTGAAATGGGTGATGTTAAATTTATCATCGCATATGCCTTAGAAAATAATACGTCGGCCATTCATTGCTTACTGAGCTACTTGAATAAAGATTAGACCGGCAGTCATCTCACTGACTTGCCCCATCAGATGGCCTAGGGCGAAACATATGCAATAATAGTTATTCTTATTTTTGTAAGAGTACTTCTTGTAAAGCAAACTCTTCAAAGTTGGCTTAATCGTTGAGAAGCGCTCCGAAAAAGTTACTATTTAAATGTAAATTTTCACCCCCCCCCCCATTGAGCCCAGAGAGCCGATTACGTCATTTATTATAGTTAAAAATTTCTGCAGAGTATCTTCTATTATACATACACAATCGCGCAAATCTGTTTTGGCACAACATTTCCACTTCCTCTTTAAGATTTCCGCTCTCTCCCGCTATCTTTCTCTCTCTCTCTCTCTCTCTCTCTCTCTCTCTCTCTCTCTCTCTCTCTCTGTTTCCCTGCAAAACTTTGCGGACACTCGCAAAGAGCTCGTCTTATGCGCGCGCGCAGAGCCAAAGAGACGCACGAGCGCATCGCTCATACACGTACACAGGCATATACGCATTATCCGCTGCCTCTCAGATACGAAGCGAATGTATACGTGCTCCTCCAAATTTAGAGACGGAAAAAGGGCCCCGGGGCATTTACGCGGCAGTACATCGCCGAGTCAACTGCAGCTGGCAGGTCGGCCACCCCGTCTTCGTCTCCTCCTCCTCCTTCTCCTCCTGCTCGGCGAAGATGAGCAGCCTTTTGCGCTCGCGGAGGTGTAGCTCCGGCTCTGTGCGCTCGACGAAGATTTGTCTCCCTCCCTCTCTCCCTCCTCTCTCTCTCTCTCTCTCTCTCTCTCTTTCTCTTTCTCCGAGGGATGGATAAAAATAGAGAGACTACGCGCAGGGGCGAGCCCGAGGAGAGCGAGAAGAGTTGCGCGCGCGCGCGCAAGCGCGCATATCACTAAGCTCCCCTGAGGATTTTGAGGCGGAGCGCAGCGTCTAGGCGCGGCGCCGAAGTAGCACGGGTCTGTGTGTATAGAAGCCGACGCCGAGTGCGAGGCGGCGGGAACTTTTCTGATCCGCGGGGCGCCCGTAGACCTGAGTACACGGCGGAACGACGGCAACGATATTTCCTCCTTTGATGATACTTCAGACTTACTCCATCCGTTTCGATCTCTCTTCTGTCTCTGTGTATGTAGACGTGCATAGACCCATACATACATTATATGTCTCTCTCTCTCTCTCTCTCTCTCTCTCTCTATGTCTGTGTGTGTGCGTGTGTGAGAGAGAGAGATTGCGGGGGAGCGCGTACAGTGGGATTTCATCTCTTCGACGTTGTCGAGAGGAGGAGGAGGAGAGGGAGGGGGAGGAGAGCTCATTATTGTCGATCTTGATCTCCTTCCAGAGTCTGTCGCGCCGCCGCCTCTGATGCAACGCGCAGATCTTTGCCGGGAGATTACCGATGCATAGTGGGTGGGACACGAGACGGGAAGGGAAGGCGAACGGAACCAGCGACTTTCATATTCTGCTTTTTCAATCCGCTTATCAATTTTCCCACGATGCTGTTTACGATCGCGTATGCGCCCAAGTCGCTGTATACAGCTCTGCCCGCCAAGGCTTCGCCAGAGTTAACAATACGGCCTGACTAATTGAAAAGCTCACGAATATATATCAGGGATGAATTAATTTTCTGTAATACATCGCGTTTCTTCTCTATTACAATATCAAGAAGAAAAAGTCAGATCGTAATCAATAGCAATGATTCGATAAAAAAAAATTTCAACGCTCCATTCACGGTCAATCGTTAATTAATTATACAATTGCCTCGAACTTAACAATAAATAAGATCACAATATAAGCTCGAAAGATTCAGGGAACAGGCGTGATGCATAGGTCTGTGACATAGGAATCCTTTGACTTCCTCGTTTCCCTTGACGATGAAACTCGTCAGACTGAATGATAGCTTGCCCTCTAGCGCTTCGAGTTTTATCGGCCAAAGCTGTTTTGTGAGCGTCTTATCGGAGACGCTCTAATTTGACTGAGAACAAATATAATTTACAATAACAATCGTGCAATCTAGTACGTATATTCAGCAAAGAGTACCGATCATATTGTGAACTTCTTTCAATGAGTGGCGCACAAGCCATATTGAGACGTGTTTTTGCAATTTCCTGACGACAAGAGGAACTACGTAGTTGGCAAAATGGAACAAATTTCTCGTTAATCCTTGAAATTTTTCCATTTTTTCCATCTCTCTGTCTATAAAACTTCCTTGGGTTTTAACGAATAATTTAATATTAATATTAATATTAATAATAATATTATATATATATATATATATATATATATATATATATATATATATAGTTAAAGAGTACAACTCAACGTCCACGTTATATTCAAGATCGGATTAAGATTGTTCTGAGCGTGTGTTGACAATCAGACACAGTGGTGACATTATTGGCTTCTATATCATCATTAATCATGTCAATGATGAGACACAAAAACAATTTCTTTTCACACTGATATAGAGTTCTTAGACTCACCGTTTCACTTATACTTTGAATTCTATTGGAACAAAAAAAAATTTATTCCAAGCTCTTATTCTGCGGATTTATTCTGTAATTACAAAAATTGTACTTTCTCAAATAATATAAAATAATCTCTCTTCAATATTGACATCAGAGATCAAATGAATTTTATACTCGAATCCTTAACAAAAAGTAATTGTATATAAAATAGTAGTACGCCTAATAAAGCTCAACCGCGTACAGGAAATAGGGGAAAATTTTATCCGAAAATTCTACCAAAGCCGCAAGAACTCGAAGAATTTCAGGGGCTATCATACGAACAAACACCGTGAGAGCACGACATCCAGCACCCTGTGCCCTACCCATCAGCGGCTTCTTTACACACATACACAAACACAAAATTATATATATATCTATATATATATATATACACATGTTTTGTAGTAACTACCAAACTTTATTATTAGCTCGAGCGAAGATCGCGCGACGTTCTTCGAAATTCCAAAGACACTCGTGCAGAACTGAGTGCATCGTCTCAGCTTGCCGCGACTTCCTTTACTATATATATATATATATGCGAAGATGCGGAGTCGCGGGTCTCGCATCCCGACAAAATCACATCGGACTTGGGCAATCCAGTAGCCGCCGATACCACCGTCGCGACGTAGTCATTCATTTTATTTTTCTACTCTTGTTTGTTGGCCCTTAACAGGCATGCGACATTGGCTAGACGGCCGAGGTGCATTCAACCCCGCGTGTAACCCTGCCGCAAGGCTGTAATCGGGATAGATACTGTGTGTGTGTGTCTTTGTATATATATGTGTGTGTGTATATATATATATATATATATATATATATATATATATATACATATGTATATATAGCTTCTTCGAACTATATAGCATACTCAGCAGACGGTGAATGACTTCGCTTTACTTTTTAGAGCACTGAACAAGAATTCGATCTTCCGTTTTTTGATTGTTATATATATATATAAAGTACTGCGTTGAGTTATGTGCAGAGGCTTCCCCGCAGTTTATGCGCACGTCAGGGTACGGAATTCCAAGGGCGGGGGACTCATACGGCGCGAGACTGATTTCCGCGGCGCGGTTAAAGTGGAATTTCGGGTACATATAGATATACGTAGTAGGATGTAAAGCCGAAGGAACGATTCTCGATTTTGCAGAGACGTAAAAGAACGAGGGGAGAAAGTGTCGCGGGCCAATCGACGAGCCCCCCCCCCCCCATGAATGATTTCGCACAATCGCGTAATTGGCCGGGATAGGCGCGCTAGGACCGTCTCGAGTCATTTTATTCGTTTCTTATAATTTATGGCCTTTGCGTTTGGAAATGCGTTCTAGGAAGTCTCGATATTGATGTGTAATATTGAGCGTAAGGCGATCGTTTCCAGCGGAGAAGGCATATCAAATCGCGTGATAACGCATTTGGGATTGAAATTTTATGGCCTGGAAATAATAGTGCAGAATTACAATAGTCACTGAGAATGATGGTACCAAATGAATTATTAGTGATTCGCACGAAAAGCAGTTTTGAGGAATATAAAGAAAAAAGTATCTACGAAATGACAAAAATTTCTGAAAAATTATTGACATTTCTATATGTGATTTCGAAGCCGTATTAGTTTCGCATTGTGTACTTATCAAACAAAATAATTATCCATATAATTATTAATACTAGGCACTGCTTCGAAACGATAAGCTTAAACTTTAGAATAACGTCCTTAATATTCTTGAATGTTTGTGTTTTCAGTCGCGGATGCGTTTTTTTTTTTCAAAAAAATACGGAACAGACGGACATTAATTTCTAGTACGTAGAAGGTAACTTTTACTTTTATTAAAACGTTTCGCATTTATATTTATAAACACAAACATTTTGCACTTATTGAATAAATAAATATACGTTCTTTGACATGAAATTCTTCAGTGATTGTAGGTACCTATAATTTCATATGTGTATGTATATATATATATATATTTCTCGCCCCATCGCTGGCAAACCTTCACGAACTCTCGAAACTCCGAAATTGAATCTAATCCGACACGTTTGGATTTGAGCTTGTAATACCAACCCCTACATATATATATATATATATATATATATATATATATATATATATATAATCCAAATGAGGAGAGGCCAAAGTCGCCAGCATCAGCCGCAGTTCGGCTGGCTCGACGTCCTCCACCCCCCCCCCCCGCCCCATCCCACGTCGACGACACACCTCCTTGGCATCTCTCGCAAGCAGGATCGTCGTAGTTTTCCGCTCGAACGCCCGAGGATTATACGATCCGCGCCGTCACCGTCGGAAACGACATCGAAACGAACCCGGGACGCCTGATCGCGCGAGATCAGCATGGCATCCTCTGTCGATCGAGCTATACTAGATCAGCGGGTGCATGAGGGCGGGTTGAAGGATGGAGGCAAGTTGGTCGATCAACAGATAGCAGTTGCGAAAGCTCGAAATTCGCGGGAGGGTAATACACGTGCATCCCGTGTATGTATCATAAAGTTCTACGACGATAGGGATTCTCGCGCTGCCCTGCGATATATATACACACAGAGGCCGAGAGAGAGAGAGAGAGAGAGAGAGAGAGAGAGAGAGAGAGAGAGGGAGCGAGAGAGAGGGAAAACATGGCGGATGGATTTCAAAACGGCGGACGAAGCCACGAAGAAAAATAAGAGGGAGACAAAAAGCGGACGCCGGGTGCGTGTGATATCGACGCGACGTCGCCGCTTCCGGGGGGGGAGGGGTGGGAGGATTGTTGTCGATATCGTATGTACTCTCGTCTACGCGCGGCATAACGGAACGACCGCGCGCGCGTATACGTACAAGATAGATTGGATCGGTCGTGCGATAGACACGCGCGCGGATCGTCCCGCAGGTGGGACAGGGACGGTTAGTCCGTCCGGTGTAGATACAAAGGATGCCTCCTGCCGTATTCGACGGAGAGACGGGGTGGAGTCATACAAGGTACAAGAGTCGCGGGATACACCGCCTACCTCCCCTTCTCCCTCTATCTCTCTCTCTCTCCCTCTTTCTCATCATTTTCTCGTACGCGTGACACCTACGTGAGTTTACACATACCCAGCGATTCTTCACCCTGTCACTTGTGCTTTTTTCCGTTATTTTTTTTTTTTTTTTTTTTTTTTTTTTTTTTTTTTAATTCTGTTCGACGAATGCATCGGAAAGCATCCCTTTTTTGCCCGGGCCGCCTTCGGTGCCGGATGCTGTGAGCAAAAGAAGAATGGAGTTTTAATGGAGAGGGAGTGAGAAGAGAGAGAGAGAGAGAGAGAGGGGGGGAGAAAGAGAGGGAGAGATTGTGTGTGTGTAGCTGCGGGGGGGGGGAGTCGTTTCGCATCGTTTATCAGCGCAGTCCCGCGGACGTGATAAAGAGGAGCAAAATATCGGCGTTTAAGCGTTAGAGGATGCGGGTCGGATGAAAATGTATTATCCATCGTTTCCAGATAGACGGATTACAAATGATCCCTAACATCTGCAAACATACGTACAACGTTAGATTTGAAGTTTTGCCCTATTTCTCGCCAATGTGTAATAAATTCGTAATTTCGTGATTTATAATGTAAGTCGATTTTCATATTTTGAGAAAAAAATCGGTTTATTCTTACTGAAATATGCGTTTCAATGAATAATACAGGGACTATGACGTAATAATAATAATAATAATAATAATAATAATAATAATAATAATAATAATATAATAATAATAATAATAATAATAATAATAATCACCATTCTATGTATCCATAATTCATATTATTATTGCTAATCCTTAATGCTCTTTTCCAAAGTACATTTGATGCTCTTTGTAAAGTATAAAGTGCTTTGTAGGGTGTATAATTTACTAAATACAGCAAGTTCGTATTCAATTAATTAATCCAAAAAAATTGTTTAATAATATTTTATTCTCTCATTCGAGGTAAAATGTTTATATTTCATTTAGGAATTGACATTACGAACGAATTATAGCATACACGTCATGTAAATATATCCTCCGATAAAGCAGCAGATCTTATCGACGATGAGATGACAAAAATACGCGATCGCGCTATCCGCGAGGAGGAAAGAGAGTAAAAAGAAAAGAAAAAAATACGCAAAATTTTCTAAACTGTTACATCACACGAAACGTCTCTTTTCTCAACCAACTTTAAAATCGTTTTTCCACTCCATATCAATAACCTAGACCCATCCTCATAGACATCTCCGCGAGTGCTGTGTGCAAATCCCCCCTTCTGCCGGCGTTGTATATATATATATATATATATATATATATATATATATATATATATATACAGATAATATATATTTGCACCGCACATAGTCGAGCGAGACCGAGAAATTGCAAGCAGCCAGATAGAAGCGTCTCGGTGAGCCAGTCGCTTTGCGCCAATTTTCTCTCTCTCTCTCTCTCTCTCTCTCTCTCTCTCTCTCTCTCTCTCTCTCTCTCTCTCTCTCTACCTCTGTATGCTCATACTACATCAAAGAAACTGTATGTACACGGCTGACGTTGGGCAGCAGCAGCACCCGGCGGCGATCGTCGCGCGTCGAGCGTAATATAAAGCTCTATCAAAGGAGCACGTCGCGCCGGTGTCGATTAAATGCATGCACTATAATATACATATATATATATATATATATATATATATATATATATATATATATATATATTTGAACGAAATGTATATAGACATGCATCGACAACGATATAGTTACGCGAGAGTGGGGTAAGAGGATGGTTTTTTTTTCTCTGTTAAAATGGTGCTTAGAAACTTTGTTAACGCGATACGGTTCTCGATTTCTTTTAGAACCTTTATTACTCTTATACGTCTGAGGTGTTTTTGAAGCTAATTGCTGCTATCAGGGCAAAGTAGGAAATTTTCACTATTCGTACACTCGATAGAAGATTTGAATTGAGTCTCGACTTTCAAGTGTTCCAACACTTCGCACATTCGAATATTCTCAAACGTCCTAAAACACAGCATCCCGAGTGTTCGATTTACGAAGTGTCTCGGTATTAAAATCTTATATATATATATATACACACATCTGTATATACTTACGTCCATGGATACGGAAGGAATGATTGAATCGTTAAATCGAAATGAACACAAATCATACGTATCACGCTTATACATGGGACGTGCAATCCCATTTGTGAAGCGAATGCCATTTGTAAATCTATTGGAAACTCAAACGGGGGCGTGGCTTTGTAGTAATTTATCAAAACGTCCTTGTAAATCAACAATTTGTATTAGTGCTCGTATAGAGTGCCCCTCATTTCTGTCAAAGAACTGATTAATTTAAAAGATCCGATGCACTTGCGTTAATATCAATTCCAACCAGCGTAAATTCGAGGGTAAATTTATTGAATATGCAAGGCACTATTCAAAGCTAATAATATTTTTTGAATGAGCTAAAAGTGCCATATCGAATAGCTGTCCAGCTATCCATTGCAGACGTGACTTCGAGTGCCAAAGACCAGTCAGAAAACGTTATTTAATCTCGAAAAACGGTGAATTCTAATACTATGGAATTCTTCAATGTTTGACAATCATCAGAAATTACGGCACAGTTGTCTTTCTGACACTTTCTACGATGCCCTGCGAAAGTCCCCGACTGACGTACAAATTATTTTATAATCGAAAATACATATATACAATGAGATTGGTTGTTCCGAATTCCCAATTTCGTCACGAGGGCTCGTAGCAACAACTTGAGCCGTCAATATGGATAATTCGCTATCCTATACTTATGAGTCGATTTTGACCCTGTAATCACGTTGGTCATTTCTAAGGCCAATGCGCGTTCCGTTCGCGCATTCCGTAAACACAATTCGCCTACGTATTTTATTATGAAGCGCAAATAAAAGTCGTGCGCGTGTTCAGAATCGTTAGTTGAATGTCAGCCTCTATTCTAACAACGAGCGAAGCTCTTGAAATATTCGAGCTGAATTCACGAATACCAAGATCCAACCCGATTTCATCTTGAAGCTCGAATGCGTGGGATTGCTGAAAAGTTTGTACACTAGTCTGATATTAGATTCGAATGCACTAACTTTTCCGCATTCGTGTTTAAAAAAATAGCATCCACTTCTGAGCGAATTTCCATGGCTCCTTAATACAAGCATAAATCGAGATTATCTTGCACGTGCTAAAACTTTATGTGAATTACAAATGAATCATATACATATTTGGAAGTGAAGCGTGGACACACGATATATATAGTGTATAGTATCATGAAAATGTTACTGACGTACTTCTGAACAATGACGGCGTAGAAAGGTGTAAATGTGCATTGAATAACAATTACGTATGGTAATCATATACAAAAGCCCTTCGAAAGTTTTGCATATATCAGTAAAAGACGGCACCATTGCAAATATGGCTCTTCACGAGCTAAACAACAACAAACACAAATATAGTACCCCGGTTCACAAAACGTATACGAATATGGAATTAACTTTAATTTAATTCAAAATTAGAACCTAAGAAAGTATAATTTAAATTTGATCAAGAAATATAGAGAATAACAGAGATGGGGTTATGGCAACTTGAGCAACAAAGCCGAGTCTTTCAAAATTCTCTGCTTTTTGACACTTAATTCGTTCGTTGAAAAAATGTTTGAACGAAAAAATTTTTACGAGATCTATTTTTACAGACTACATTTACGACAGAGGAGATATAAGCTATATTGTAATCTTTTGGGGAGAAGAAATTCATATGATTAAGATCGATTTTGAACGGTAAGCTAAATAGGGACTCTGAAGGAATATTTTCGATTACCTATGTAGCATCACACGGATTTCTAATGCACAATATGAGAAGTTGCCATTTCGGTGGTAACAAGAAAACTATGTATAACGAAAGAGAAATAACGTGAGTTGATAGAAAAAAGATTCTTATATGAATTTATCGAGAACTTACAAATGATCAAAAGAATAAAATGTTCTTATTGCCGTATAATCACGAGAAAATACAGTACAGTAGTGCATCTAAATGTGTATGGGTAGATATATATATATTATACACATAACCCTGTAAGCAGTCGTGTAAATCCGCGTATACAATAACGCTCTTTCCTCACACTTCTGGAAACTGTGTATAAATATATGTAGGTTATAATCCGAGACCGCGGTCTTCTCGATTAACATGCACGGCACCGGGCGATTACTTATAACGCCGGGCTGAGCGCGGCGCGCAGGAACGAAAGCAGATTTCTCGGAAGCCGCGGCGCGGCTTCGTTAAATTTTTCCGGGAGGAGCCGCCGCGGCGCGGATTCGCGCGGTTATTCTTGGAAGATGAAAGGAGGGGAGCACAGATGCGCGAGAGGCAGAAGGAGGTTGAGACAAAGTATAATATGTATAAGCGGTAAAGAACAGAGGGCGGGCTCCCTCTGCCTGTCCCAGGAGAGGGAACTCTCTCTCTCTCTCTCTCTCTCTCTCTCTCTATCTCTCTCCTTCGGGGGGAGGGGGTGAAATAGGGTGGCAGTGGTTACGCGGTGGCTGCGTGGTGCGGGCGCTTTTTAAAAGGACCCGCGCTCGGGCAAGTACACAGAAGAAGCGGAACACGGCGCGGCTTTGATATATTTTAAGAACGCGGAGTGGTGGCTGGTCGCGAGGGTTTGGGGATAAAAGCTTTTTTTTCGCGAGAGTTTAAAGTAATTTTGTCCCTCGCCATAGGTCGGGCAAGTTTCTCTGCTGCCCCCTCATTGCGCTGGGGAAGCGGTTGAAAGAGAGAGAGAGAGTGAGAGAGAGTGAGAAAGCCTGCATGAATCCTGGCAACGCGGTGTAGTCCGTAGAGCAGCAAGATGGAAAAGATTTTAACCAGGGTGCCTTTAGAATTGGCTACATCTACGGCTACTTAGACATTTGTATGGTGAATTAAATTGACGACCAATACTTTCGGACGTCATTTTTTGCAAATTATAAATTTGCCAGGTCCTATTCGCAGAACAAAGAGCTTTCTGCATTGTGAGTGACTTTACATAAATACGAGACATGTACTGTGATGACTTTAATCTGCAGGGCGCCTTTTGTTATTGCAATATAACAATGTTATTCTTCAGAACGGATTCGGAAAGACAGCAAAAAATTAATTAAAAATGTTCTAATTAATAATTATTATGATTGCCAATGGAATTCTCGTATAGATTTCCTACACTAAAATGTGTGAATTGGATAGACCTTGACGGACAGTAACAGTAATGTCAGAGCTGTGCATTAACACCATTCTAAGATTATTACTGAATAACCTTGATCCTTCATCTTGATTTTACCACTGATCAGCCCCCTTCGTCTGAAATATATTTCAAATGAACGTTTTAAATTCAAATTACAATTAGTCGCATTTTTGTTTATACAGAGAGAGAAAGAGAGAGAGAGAGAGAGAGAGAGAGAGAGATTGGAAAAATGTGTCTGATTCTACGTAAAAATTATTTAATATCAATTTCTGAAAACTCACTTCTCTCCCTTCCGATTTAGACCTCCGACTAATGTCAACAAGCTCTTTTACCTCCTCCCGCGGCTCCTTTAACTCAGAAAAGTACTGCGAGCAAGAAGAACCAGCAAATGTTGAAAAAAATGTAGCGCGTTAAAACTGACACGTTCTCTCGACCGAGTGCGGGCGCGCGCGCGCGCTCCCGCGCATCGTTACATTCGCTCAAAGGCAAGAGCACAGGCACACGGTGTACGAGCCAAAAAAGAAGTTCAAACAGTCGGCAATAATTTATTCGGGACAGTGCGCGCGCGCGCGCGCGCGAAGCGATGGGGCGCGACGCAGCGACGATTACGCCCCCTGGATCCGTGGAACGGCAGCGAGAACGTCGACGACAACGACGTGGAAGCCCTCGCGAAAGTTTCGAGAGCAAAAATCCAAGAAACCAGGGGGGGGGTGGAGGCGCGTTATATTACTCCCGCTCGAGGAACCGAAACCGAGGAGCGACCCCGTTTGTATATTAGGGTGGGTTCGGAGGGAGGGGAGGGGCGCGAGAGACCCGGGAGCCGCCCCCCAGCAGTGTCTCGATTATTCGCCGCGCGTGTCGGGGCGGCGGGGGGAAGAGGGAGGGAATCGCGCCAACTCCCCCGTATACACGACGAGAGTTCTCTTCGTACGCTCTTTTCTTTTTCTTTTTTTCTCTTATTTTTTTCTCTTTTTTTTTTTGTTGAACTTTTTACGGCACACGCGGGGCTCTCGGCCGACAACGGCGTCCCTTTTCTTTTGCTGCGGAGGGTTCGCCGCGCGCCACGTCGCCTCTGTCGCGACGCGGTATTTTCTGCCCGTTTCGAGAGGGAAACGAGGCCGCGACCTATTAATTTCTCTACCCCTCCCCCCTCACGACCCTCGATATATACCTTTCATCGATGCCTTCATCGTTGATTTATATTTTCAGGGATGTCAAGAGCCTTTTCTTTTTATCCCGATCCTCTTTCTCTCCCTCTCAAGTGGCGCAATATCTGCTGGTGACTTATTGCTCTAATTAAACTGTCGATTGTAATGAGGATTCCGTTAAAGCGTACGATTTGGTGGCGAATATTTATTCAGTGCTAAGCGAAATGCTAATGCTAAAAATATGGAAATCAGCGTTTCGAATCAACGAAGGCGAAGTATCGATCGGTAAAAAGAAATTAAATAAGAAAATGGTTCAGGAATAATAATGTTAACTGCGAATGCGTAAAGTGGACAATTTTAGATGCAACGAAATAAATACTATTTTCTACTAAGTTGCGTAAAGTTCAACTTCACAAACAGTCGCGATTTCACAAAATACCTTTTCGCACATTCGTCGAATATGAAGCACTTCGCGAATGCTTGGGCGTGTGCTAACTCAAACTTTACGTACATTGGTGGGAGATAGATGATTTTAACACGAGCTTGCAAGTTGACTGAAAATTGGCTCAACCTTTGCAGCCGTTTTGAAATGGATTTTTACGTCACAGCGGTTAATAAAAATTATGTCACAGATGCAATTCTCTAATGTTTGTGTGTCCTGAAGAGAATTTTCGAAAGCAACTAACGCATACTATATTAAATGTAAAGTAATTATTCTATAATTAATCAATAAGAAATTTCAAAAAAAAACTTTGACTATAATGTCGGTTTATCCGTTCGCAATATAACTCGCATTGTGTTTCAAAAAGAAAACAGATACGAAAATCGGGTAATTACATTCATTTTCCACTCTATCGAAGAAAGCGTATAATTTCAATAATACAAAGCGCGCCAGCTCATCAATCTGAATAAGTTAAACGAAAAGTAACACCTCTTTCGGCATTGTATACTTTATGGTTTGATGTATAAAATCCAACAACGTACCGAACAATGCGCGAGAGACAATGAAACGGCAGTAAAGTTGAAAAATCACCTTCAATGAACGCGCGCCCCACGAGAAAAGCAAAGCTCTATGATATATATATATATATATATATATATATATATATATATATATCATACACGCACATATATATATATATATATATATATATATACACACACACACAATGTATAAAGCAAGAAGAAGCAATAAAAAAGAAATTCATAAAGTTCTTGCTTATACTATACTGCGGCACTCCTACGCCCTTCCCTCTTTAGCCTCTAGTACACCCTTCGTATATAATAGAGAGACCGAATGAGAGAGGGGGAGATTGAGAGAGAGGAGAGAGAGAGAGAGAGAGAGAGAGAGAGAGAGAGAGAGAGAGAGAGAGAGAGAGAGAGAGAGTAATAAGCGCCAGGCGCAGAGTACGGGGTGCGCGAGACTTCGCGAGATAAATTAGGTGCTTCGTCAGTGTGTAAAACGTAATCAGACCCCGAGAGGAAAGACGTTGACAAAATGCCGAGTGTACTATGGAGGGGAAAAAAGGCAGCTCTCTCCGCCTGTATATAGACCCGCGAGGACGGCATTAATCATCCTTGAGAGAAAGAGTGAGAAAGAGAGAGAGAGAGAGGTTGAGCGGTATGTGTGAGGGGAGGTGAACTCGTGAGTCGCTCTTTTAAAAATTGCCGGACCGAATCTGGCCCTCCCCCCATCTTTCATTTTGCGACCTTATAAAAGGCAAGGTGCGCGGGCGTGATTAGGGAAATTGAATCCCCCCCCCCCGCACCCGCCAACACCTCGCGCGAACCCACCGGGCGATGACGACGACGAGGAAGACGACGACGGCCCAGCGCTTCGTTAATTGCCAACGTTACGATATACATTCGCGGGGTTTATTGAGGAGCGCAGCTTCCTTTTTCGCGCCGAGGGTGGGGGGGGGGAGGCACGTATAGAATCGAAATTAATATACTCCGGCTATAATTTATATACACGGTGGCGATGTTGGGATGCGGGGGGGAGGGCTGGTCGGGCCACCGAGACAAACGTTACGGAATCGCCGATTGATACGTTGCACTTGCACGATTACTCACGCGGATGGTTACCGGTGATTGTGTACGTGAGTGGATACTGGGAAAGGGAGACGATAGAGTGGGTGAGAGAACGGGGTCAGATTGTTGTTATTTTGAAGGCGTTCAACTATCTTCATGTATAGGCCTATTCATTTCATTATATACGGGGTTTTAGAGCAGTAATTACAAATTTGATGGTATGGAGAAAGTACTTTTAATTTCGCGCGAAACGTGAAAAATTGGCCAAGAAAACGTCCATGGTGGGCAGGTGGTCGTCACCGAATGGGAGCATAAAAATAGTCGACGAAATTAGACTGCGCCTTGTTCATCCGTTTGGTGGAGATGAAAAAAATCAGACGATGCTCTAGTGGTGGCGTAAGAGTGCACTCTTGCGTCTCATCTTCGATGGCCATGTAAGTGGCAAAATAACTTGTCGAGCAAATAACAAGTGGCCTATACGAACCACAAAAGCAGAAGTGAGAGCCTACTAATCATACGAAAGGCAATGTATTAACGGAGTCTTTGTTTCTCGGGCAATTAGCGCATTTTAGACACACGTACGGAGGGGAAACTAAATGAAAATCGTATGCAATTTAATTTACTTTGAATTTTTTTACGTAAATTTCCTACGAGAGCCAATCTAATATTCCTGAGATTCTTGTATACCTCCAAGTACCAGATACCGTCGGTTCGACAAATTCCGAGAAAATTTTTTTTCTCAACTGACGCATGATCACCTCAGTAGTTAAGTAGTTTCTTTCATCTTTGCAAAATATCATTGACAAATGAGATTTGAACAGTGCCCTTTTCTTATCGAGAATCAACATTCTGAACTTATGAACATACTCATGGATAGTACCGCAAACGTAGTGTATCGCCACCACTTCTTCTCATACTCCCCGTCTTATAAATCATAATTTCATAAATTTCATACTCCATATCGTATGAACCATGATTTCATAAAAACCAAAAAGAATTTCACCAAATCACCCGAAAGTAATGTATAATATATATAAAAATAAAAAGTGAAATCTTTAAATTAAGAATTCCGCGAAAATAGGAAAAAATGCGTTCGCCCGTACCCCCCCCCCCCCGCCGGACCGTCTGTTCCACTGGGAGCACGTCTGTACGCGAATATGATGCAGCCATTTCCTGCACCCAGTATATCAATACGTATATGTATATACATATATACATATATATATATATATATATATATATATATATATATATACATATATACATATATATATTAAATAGACGAGAGGGCGGACGCAGAGGCGCAAGCGTGTCTATGTATATAATTCTGCGGCTACCCTTCCGGCCGCTCGGTGCGCGTCCGTATATGATCGATTCGCAGAGAGGCGCGTCTGCTGCATTTATATGTTCTGGATGCGCGCACGCGTGTCCCGTCGGGACGTGTTTTATATAATGGAGGAACGGAGGAAACGGGCAGAGGGAACGACGACCGAATCGGAAGAGGAACCGCGGGTACTATATATATATATATATATATATATATATATATACGCATCGAGAGCAACGTGATACGATTCCATTATAAAATTTTTTTTTCTACTATCATTTCTCTTCAGAATTTTTTTTTGACCGATAAATCGAGAGGTGAGCGTCGAGCAGCATATATATATATATATATATATATGTATGTATATTTAAACAATTTTTTTACTTTTTGTTTCTTGAAACTATGAAGAAATATACAGCTGTGCACGCGCGGTATTTGTTCGCGATGCTTCTTAGAGCATTGAATTAGTTCCCATGAATGACGATAATGAAAAAAATTGGGTTATTCTAAACGTGAGGCGATAAATTTTACGAATTTCGTAGTTTTGGAAAGTTGTGCTGTAAAAATTGAAATGATAAGTCGTATTCCTTTAAGGAACGTGCACGAGCAACGTGTCAAATATTCCGATGCATTTTCAAACTCCCTACCTTCCTGTTCCCTACCCCTACGTTCGTACAGAGACTGATCGCACTATTTTTCCAGACCCATCCCCTGCCCTTTGCCTTTAAGCGTAGGCACGCGGTTTTTCATGAGATTAAGGAAAAGCAATTGTTAATTTTGTACCCAAAACTATTTCAGTGGTAGACCCGCCTTTTGTCAGATGAAACTGCAGGATTTTTCTCGATAAAACATTATAACATTGATAACTGTTCGTATCGAACACTATCGTATCCAATTTTTTTTTTTTTTGTTTAAAAACTAAATCAAACAATAACAGAACGCTATATTATTATGTATGCAGTTGTATGTATCTATGTATTATTTATACAGTCTAGCGCAAGCGCCCGTCCCTGTCCACACTCTCCATTTTCCGATAAAGTTTTAGATCTGTGTATTTATATAATATCGCGACGCATTAATAACGCATATGTAGCGGTAAACTCCGTTATGGCCTTCTGTCCGAAATGAATAATTGGCAGAAAAGCGAATTTTTACGGCGAAGCCCATTATAAATTCAATATCGTCCGACTCTGCTGCGCTTTTAATTTCATTTTTAGAATGAATGCCTTCAAATCTCATATAGTATTAATTAACTTTGTAAACTCGCTTTGAAAATGGCTGACCGCCGAAACGGCTGTCGCCGCGTGAATAATGAAAGCTCTCGCGAAATCATCCAGATGTTAATTATTATTTATTTAATCCAGGACTTTAAAATTTTCATTATTTTGTATTTTGGCCGTATGCATTAGTATAGCCTATTAATTATTACCAATAGTATTGAAATTATTAAAATATTTTTAGAAAATAAGATATGATAAAATGCGAAAAAATCTGCTGTCCGTTGAACCTTTGTATTAATGAATGCAAATAGTATTCTTCCAATTGTAAAACATATGAAAATCCAATGATAACAGTAATAATAAAGAAAATAGCAACGAAAAGCAAATTCCTCAGATGAACAATCCCAATAAAATTTCGAGGTAAGGCAAAACATAATAAATTCTGTTGTGTCTATACGTTAAAGATAATTCAAAATCCATCACCGACTGTGTATTATTTCTGTTGTTGTTGTTGTAGATAATAGAAAATGTAATTGTTTAATATTTCAATATTTAATTTGAAACATTAACACTATTTTACACATATTTTAGACTTATGTTCCAGCGATTGAGATTTCACTATATATATATTAATTTTTGGTTGCAAGATATAATATAAACTATATGAAAGTTTTTATCAAAGAATGTTCTAAGCTAATCTAGCTTAGGTGTAGTATATATTTAGATAGACTGTTATTATTGATTACTGATTCATTTATTTTCAGACCAGGATTGAGAAAATTTTTTGCATCTGCATTTTGCATCGATATTATCGATTGAAATTCTTATCTTGTATTTTTAAACGATATATTCTTATTCGTTATAATATATTTTCGTTTATGGTTGAGCTTTGAATATAACGCTCTTGTGTTTAGTTATTTCACAACTAAAGGGAACTTCTACTGAAATGAATGAAATCTTAAAGCTATAAGTATATACATTATTTGCTACAATAACACTCGGATGATTTTGAACAAACTGTCTCTTTTATCACATGGAAGTGTGTATTAACTAGCAAACATAGTCGAAATACATCGTATTTTCGCATATAGTTCAAACATTCTCTGAACAATTTCAATTCTTAGATATTTAGAATTACTTCTTTTTCGCACAATTTAAAATTATCCATATGTTTCAAGATCAATTTAACTTACGCTCCATAAATCTATGGACAAGTAACAACGATCCTAGTAAAATTTACCTGAAACAAACAAAAAAGAGACAAAAATTAATATATTGCATTAATTTAACTATAAAAGAAAGAAAATCAAATATCCATGTATAAATTGAATGTTCGTTTTCACGCTGCAAGGATATAGGTATTATATATAAACACATCGGCTATATATATATATATATATAAACATCCGAGAGAAGAAATCTAATCCGCTTAATTTATATATATATATATATATATATATATATATATATATATATATATATACATACATAAAACATTTCGTTTTATAAAAACACCGTCGCTCCATTTGCACCGCATTAAAATGCATACGAATGCCCAGACGTACGTACGGACGGACTGCTTGAAAAATTCATCTTTAATTTCGAAAACCCACGTGATGGGAGGAGGGGGAGGGCGGGAAAGGATTACCCAGCCCGCGGGCACTTTACACGGCCAGCGTATGCATGCAAACATAACATGCACGGCCAGGGGGTAGCAAAAAAAAATCATTAAAAAGCCATAAATCGCGCGCGAAAAGCGTGTGTATATATATATAAATGCCATACACGCGACGCTGCGCACGGTAGACAGAGGGGTGGGGGTGGGGTGGGAGCGGTGCGCGGATGGGACGAGGGTATGGCGGCATAGCTCCGGCGCGAATTCAAGCCATCGGGCAGCGAACGCCGCGCTGGGATTAAGCCGAGGGAGGCAAGGACCTCCCAGAAAACGCGGCCGCGCGCCTCTCGCGGGGTATACGTGCACATTATACAGCTCCGCAAAAAGGAAATCCTACGTCACGAAACGTGTCGTGCGATCTGCTCGTACATACATATACATGCATATATATATATATATATATATATATATATATATATATATATATATATATATGTATATATATTTATGCGTGCCAGTTTGTGTATGAAATGATGCGAGGGTCGCGATGCTGCACAGTGTGTATGTGTATGGGTGGGTAATGTGTGGTGTGTGTGTGTGTGTGTGTGTGTGTGTGTGTGTGTGTGTGTGTGTGTGTGTGTGTTTGGTGCCCAACCAGTACCCGTCGTCGTAAATATATCTGGAGATAGAGAGAGATAGAGGAAACGGAATCTAAATATCATTGAAGGACGGCCGTCCCGGTCGAACAGCGCGCGGGCGACGCTCGGTCGCGTTCAGAGGGCGCGATTTTACACTCGCGACGTTTCCACGCGCCTCCCTTCGACTTTGAAAGATTAATCCACGGGTATAAGGACGGGGATCAGGGCTGTGTATTTATAATAGAAGCTTACCGGTGGTATATATATATATATATATATATATATATATATATATATATATATATAATTACCCTGCATTTTTAACGCGTTCGTGGAACGAGCGTTGAACTTTTTAACAAAACCCATTAATTTCAACGTTTTGTAAACTTGGATATCATCAAAAGAGATCGAATTGATTAGGGACGTCGACATATTAAACAGTTTCGCAAAGTTCTACGTATGTACATTGTACTGGTAGGAAAACAGTATTTAGGTAAATTATACAGCCGGTCAGCGTAGTGAGGCAGAATGAGAGATAGATTCTCTAAAAGATTAAAGAGCAACAACGTACATATAGACTGATGAAAATCAGCGATATGTCACTTTTTCTCTATTATACGGCTGCGTTTAATGAAACGCCAACTGTAATCTCGGAATAAAACGCTGTACCTAGGGCGGACAATGACAGCTCATACTTCGGAAGAGAATTTATGATAATTATATAGACTATTGATAAATAGACGGAAGAAGTTACTGCCGTTCGTGCATGATAATGAAACGATTGGATAGTAATATTTGAGTCGGTAATAGTGCCCAAATGGCATTTAAAATGATCGGTGTGTATAGATATTGAGTTTAGCGCCTAACGAGCGAGTGAATTTTATTGCAAAAAGTTTTACCGCTTTCAGTGCCAGAGGATTCATGAGGTCGTCTCATTAGCCTTCATCAATGAAGCTAATCACCGTTTACAACAATGGTCTGATGAATATTTAGGCTTTTTAATTTGCTGATATAGACTGCAATTTTTCACCACAAGTCTTATCGATATTTTATCGAATACAGAAAATATGTTTCTACTATTGACCTCAAGTTTTGAGTTATAATCCAATTCCTTTATTTTTTAATACTGTATTAGGATTCTCGCTATGATTGCTAAAATGCAATTCAACCATATTGCGCGTGTATTCTTGGCTTCTCACTGCTTAATCGATAAATTCTACTATCGTCCGACAAATCTGCTCAAGATGTTTCATTTAATATTTCTTCATTTACTTATTATGTTTTGCGTTCAATCTTTATGAGGAAAAAAGTCATAAAGAATCAGAATTGATTTATATAGAATATCAGCATCATCTATCATCATAGTAGTGGTTTTTGCAAAAAAACATATATTTGACGTACATCTTTTCTTACAAGCTTTTTTCGTTCTATATCTGATGCTTTATATTACAGAAATCCGATTATGGGTTAATGAACTAAAAGTCTCAAATTTCAGCATGAAAAATTACAGTTCAACGACTTTGATGTGTGACCGAGCGTTGCCACAATAAAGAAGTTAGTGCAATCTTTCCATTGCTTGTTCCTTATGCATTGTAGTTGATTTTCATAAAGTATATACCCCTAGGCATGATTGCATTAATTTTATTTGTTATCCGATGCCCTAAAGATTTTCCTTGCGTTTCGTAGTTCACAATGTCTCACCGTGACCTGACGACATCAAATATAGATCCTGTGATTTTCTGTGCTCCGAATTATCGCAATACATCCATTATTTATAGATAATTACAAGTTTGTCTTTCGAGAAGCTGTTCATGTGTGAAGAAAAGTCTATCAATATTTCTTCCTATCAGCTAAGATAGTACTTAGAATGCGTTGTAGTATGCGTTGTAGTTCTGTATCATTGCCATAGCTTCGATGCACCTTCCAACACTTTTTCGAATCACGCACAATGATTCTGCAAATATTCTTTAAAATCTGAAAAATCTCATATCAGTAATCTTTAGATAATTCTGTATCGTCCTAAGGTGTTCTCGTTGTCTACCATCGAGGTTCAAATCACCATTCTTGAAGCATTAAATATACTTGCGATGAGTTTTTCCCTAATATTAGCCTGAACCGCACTTTTCTTTGAATAGTAACAAAAAATTAAAACTTTGCACAAAATGATGAAAATTTAATGATAAAGCCTAACATTATCGATGAAAAATAATCTTTCATTACGTTCAGAAATCTGGCAATATTTTGTTGTGATTTTGGTATTACAGATACCCAAATTTACTATGTGCTAATTTTAATCGATTTCTATTGCGAAACATTCTTATGTGTACTGCTGCACAAATATAATAGCATTGGATTACTGCAATACTATTTCAAGAATTGGAAACGCTAAAATATTCAATAAAATTGAATTATTAATATAACGAAATAGAAATTCAATTCTAATAATCTAGTTTGTCAATCGCAATTCCTGAGTATTATTCGTATCTAAACTGTAGTAGCAGACGATAATACAAATCATTCTCATCCACTTGACAATGATTCAATTCCCTCTTTATGGCCATGGTGTCTAGTTGACTTTGTCGCACGAACATCCGGTGGCAAATTCTGACAAACGGCGGAAAAGGCGCGGCACCCGTAAAAATATTTTCCTAGATATATTACAGAGGTGACACATTCTCTCGCGCGAATGGACAAAATAAATATATCATAAGATCTTGCTATGAAAATTTTATGTCAGTCACGCGATAATTTCTGGCAAAGTATATTTATGTGGTTGGTGTATTGAAATAGAGGATGTATAACAATTGGCTAGGAATTCTTCTTCTTTTACACATTGTTACAGCACTTTCTTCCAATCTGGAATATTTTTGATCGGTCTGGAGATAACGCTCAAAATTTCTTCGAAACCATAGTATCAGAGAACATAGAAACAATAAACTTAGTTACAATGTTAATTCAATGTAGTTGGAATAAGTAATGTTTTTAAATCAGATTCATGGAGACGCATACGTAGTAAAGCCTATATGTATATAAATCTTAGGCGCAAAGAATTATTCAGTACACGGCAGTCAGCAGACATACGTGACGGGGGTGAAAATCGCTCGTCCGCCCCGCGATTATACACATCGATACTCTTGGCTCGGGCTACAATTTCATCCGGCGTATCCCTCGCGTTATCCGCGACACCAACGCGAGCGCGGATAAATCAATGATACGCCCGTGCGCAGAGCGACCGGAAAGAGAGCGGGAATCTAGGATAGGCCGACGGATAAATAAAACGCTATATATATATATAAATATATCGTGCGCGACGTGATAGCCCACTATCGGCCCTCGACTTCCCTCCCCTCGCTGTTAATTCCCCCGCAGCACTCGGAATCGGTGCGCGAGAGAGCAGGCGATATGTGGGCCAACGAGATCCGGGGACGGAGAGACAGAAAGAGAGAGAGAGAGAGAGAGAGAGAGAGAGAGAGAGAGAGAGAGGATAAAAGTTCGCCCACTCGCGCACGTCTACCTCTTCAGTGGAGAGAACTAAGGTTTGGTCTCTCTCGTTTCGACAGTAGCTATATATATATATATATATATATATATATATATATATATATATATATATATATAAACCATCTCTCTCCCTCTCTCCTCTCTCACTGTTTTGCTAGAGCGGAAAAACTTGTCGGTCGCAATCAGCCGATAAGCCCCCGCGCTCCGACTGTCCGACAGGTTTCTATATATATAGAGGATGCGTGCGCGATCCTCGACTTTTCTTGTTATGAGCTTATTTATAGCTTTATATTCCTCTCTCTCTCTATATATATATATATATATATATATATATATATATATATATAGGAAGGAGAGGGGGCGCGTGGCGTGCGCGAAGCCAGTTATAGATAAGTGTGCTGTACGAACGGGGGGTGGCTACGGTCGTGCGCGGGCGTGCAGTGAGTGCCTTTTGCCAAGACTATCATCGGCCCCCCGAGGGAAGGTAGAGGAGTCATCTAGGAGAGGAACGAACGAACTACTGGTCAACTTTCTTCTCTTTTATTTTCTCACTCATTCCGGCGCGGCTGCTGCAATTCTATATGTTGTACGGACGATGGAGACGTATGTCGCTCGTTTATCGAATTATAAATTGAGAAGAACCGTTAGATTCTCTATTTAAAATATAATATAAATATGTACGTCTACTTTTGTGAAAGTTTAAGTCCCTTCTTGTAAGACATAATTACATATATGTTTGCTTATCTCGCGAGTGAAAGAAAAAGCATCACAGAATGAGTGGGCGAAAATATACTTATTGTACGTGAAGAATTGTCAACATAAAAGAACATTGAAAAGATACACAGATGTGTATCAGCGAAAAAAGCGAAATGTTTAACCGTCAGTTTCATCGGTGTATTTATATAAAAGCGAACAATTCATCCTTGAACATCGTATCAGAATAATTAGCGACATACTTAATATACATAGCATAACTCGAACTTATAGAGGTAATGCCGATCGACGCCATCCAGATGGAATATAGAGATGAACAGAGACAACTTTTTTGTTGAAAATTCTGTGGGCGTCACCCGTAAGAAAGAGAAAACATCTATAATAAGTCAATTAAACCACACTTTAAATAATATTAACCTAAATATTGTACCAGTGCTTAAGTTTCTTGTGTTGATAATTGAGCATGGATGCTTTGCGATAATTTTCGAAAATGCTGGCCGCCTTCTACCGATCGATGATAGAACTGACTGAACTACCTTGATTTCACGTCACTCACTTTAAGTAAAAATGCATAGAATTCAGTAGAAGTAAAGCGTTTAGAAATTAAAACTTTAGAGTGCTTTTTCTATGTTCCGATATCCTAAGGATTAAAAGTTACTCAGAAGTAAGCGTATAGTCATTAATGGATAGGTTCATTCATGTTCACGAACTCCATAATTTAAATTTTCACTTCTATTCGATTATAGAACATTGAACCTTGTAATTTCATTTCGAGTTGTTGGCGACCACAAATAGGATAGCTAAATATTGTTAATAATTTTCGAACAAAATATTAATTTCCTATGTATCCAACATTGACTTAACTTGACAATAACGAGGTAAAATTTGATCGAATTCACAAACAAGCGACCCCTCCCCCTCCAGTGTTGGCCAAAAAGTAAAATTAATTAAAAGGGTAGGTAATTAACGTTATTATTCGCTATACTGGTCGCGTGCCTGGTGACATGAAATAAAATATACGAGAATCTAATGGAACCGTATAAATAAGTGCATATATATATATTCATAATAACTGTATACATAATTTGTTCGCAGTATGTATTTTCGAGAATGTGATATATAAAAGCTCGATGTAATTGACCGGTGCATTTTCCAGGGTCTAAAAATCGGCCCGAGGCGCACCGACACTGATTATATTTCCAAAATTTCCCATCCGATTCCGCGCCAGAGGTTTCCGTCGAACAGACTTCCCCTCCGACCCTCCTCCACCACTGCCAGCCGCGGTCGACGCGCGGCCCCGCGGGCTCCGCGCCGAAATTCGATCGCGAGCGCGTTGTTTATTCCACGTTCGTAATACACCGGATTCTGAACGCTTGCTCGCCCGTCCGCGCGAGGGCGTGTTTTTCTTTTTTAAATTTTATTCATAACAATGACAATAGTAATAATAATGATAGTGGCAAGGGATTTTTTTTCCTCGTTGTTACATATACTTCCTGCCGCTGAATTTGAATGTTGAACCCCGTGCTTTTTGCCCACCCCCCCCCCCTCGAAAATGTAGAAACGAGCGGGACGAGAGAAACCGAATTCGGCGCAGGTGAACACATACCGGCGTCCCGTCGACAGTTCTGGAAACATATTATACATAGGAAAAACAGGCAGAGAGGAAGCGATAACCCGCTGTTACTACCGTCCCTCCGCCCCTCTTTGCAACCTATTTTTTGCGGCTGAATGGGGTGAATTAAGGTCTGGTTCGCGCTCTTTGTACAATATATATATTTGTATATATATGTATATATATATATATATATATATATATATATATATATATATATAAACGGTGACGTCGTGGAGCTTTAGTCTATGTACGGAGCTTTCGTGAATTTTCAGTTGTAGTGTGAATAGCCGGGCCGAGAGGTCCGCGTATCCGCATATATATGTATATATGTATGCATATATATATGTGTGTGTGTATGTGTGTGTGTGTGTGTGTGTGTGCGCGCGCGCGCGCGCGTATGTGTGTATTTGAATGTGTAATTCCTCCTTGAATACACATAGGCCTTGTGTTTACGGTCTATTTGTTGCCAAGCGGAAGCTCGCTCGCTCGTAAGCGCCGGCCGGTCGCTGCAGGTTCGCTCTACGCGCGCCCGCACGGGGCGCGCTGCCACATATTTATGTAATTATCGCTGGCGCGCGCGCGCGCTTATAAGTTTCGCAATTAGTTCGACAAGTTGGAAATTACGGGGCGAGCTTTTGGCGCGCGCGCGCGCCTGCTGGTTGAAACTTTCATTGTTCGGCGATGCGATTCCTGCGATGAGATGAGGGACGGATGTGCTGCTGCGGAAAGCGAGATACAGAGATGGATAGGTGGATATTGGACGGGATGGACGGGCGTTAAGGTATTTTTTAGATGCATCCGATAAACGATTGAGTAGGATACAATAATGCATATTGTGAATGAATGTATGACGATGAAAAATGGATTAAACGACAAAAACTTAAGGAATTCCAAGAAATCAACGATGGCGTTTCTTTACCGATGATCCAAAAATGCCGAATGAGGCAAGATTGTTTTGCACATTTAATATATGCGTAGATGAAGAGTTTAAAAAATTTCAGTCAATGGGTGGAAAAATTTATACTTTTTAGTATAGGCATTGGTATATGCTTCAGGAAGAATTCGTGACTTAGTATAATAATACGGAGATTACGCAAGATGCTTAAATACTGAAAACAACGAATAAATATAGGATTCTGTACAATAAGATATGGGCATTCGATTGACAGAAAATAATATCTTCTAAAATTCGTATAGACTGTGAATAGTAAAATGTCCGTGTGGAGACGAATTATATGATCGTTTGACTTTGCTGAAGTTTTCAAAATCGTCTTTGACAAACTTAACACAGAAATCCCTTCATCATCGGTTAGCAAAAAATTCATCATTACATAAATCAATGACAAGGCAAGACGAAGAAACCGCGAAGATTCGTAAAGCCATTTGCCATGTATCAAACTCGAATGGATGGGAAAGAGAGATTGAGAGAGAGAGAGAGAGAGAGATAGGGAAGAAAAGGAAAAAAAAAGAACTCAGTAATGAAGCAACAGCGCATAAATCCGATGGAAGCAATGCTGATTTGCGTGAATTATTCATAATTGGCCCAGAGAGGGCGCGCAAAATTAAATGATCAAATATTCAACGAGACGGAATGAGTATTATAGTTGGACGGGGATCGCGATCCCGACGATCGCAATTAACGCTCTCTGGATCAATTATCGTCCGCCGCCGCCAACGCGATCTTTTTTCTCCTTCTTTTGTTTTATTACAGAATAATGAGGAGCGCTGTATAAAAAAAAAAAATCCCCGTATATAAGATGCGCAGCCAGATTATATGGAAGAACAACCCGAGAGACGACTTTATCGTACTGGGGCAGCCATGCGTAAAATCCCAGAGAGCAATACTTCAACACCGCGCCCATGTTCCTGCGGCCAGAAGTTATATATTGCGCGCTAAAATCTGATAAATAAATATATATATATATATATATATATATATATATATATATATCGTTAAAAATTGATACCTCTCTAAATCCGGGATTTCGGAATTTTTCGCCTATAAAGCTTGGCCATTCGATTTTTTTCTCGGGGCAAGGACGAAGCATCATCGGCTCATCTCCAACGGGATTGTTGGATTTTTTTTTATCTTTCTCTGCTCGGTCGCGCATTGCCGTCGACGATATGCTGCTCCCTCTTGTACCCTCATTGGGTATAATCTCTTTCACGACTGCTATTTGTCTCGTTATCATCTTTGTCTCTCTCTCTCTCTCTCTCTCTCTCTCTCTCTCTCTCTCTCTCTATACGGCACATTTAATTCGGTAAACCTCCAGCTTTAAAGTGAGATAAGAAGCTTGCCCTTTATATATATAAGAGGTAATTAGCCCAATAGAGAGAAAGAGAGC
>JACCIC010000179.1:25000-197500 GCA_018907035.1 Sycobia sp. Sy_11 | reverse complement strand
TTTTACAAAGTAGAAACGCTATGTTCTCCAGTTAGAACAAAAACTCTTTTCTTTTTATATATACGTAGATAGAAAAAATAACGCTTTGCAATGCAAAAGTTTCTAGATAGATTCAGCATTGTTTCACGTAAATTCCCCATCAATTTTTTTTTTTTTTTTTTTTTTTTTTTTTTGTTAACCAAATTGCTCGAGAACTCGTGCATTCGAGTATCCGCTACAAAACTGTAGAGGGGAAGAAGGGAAAAGAAAATCCTTTTTACAAAAGGCAAAGGGAGAGAAACGGGATGTGAGAGAGAGAGGGAGAAAGTTCATATGTATAAAGAGAGCGAAAGAGGGTACCGTGTGCCTATTATAAAGCTTTTTATCTCGCTGTGCCGAACTCCATAGAGCGCCGGGGGAGGGGAAAAATTCGAACGATTCCCGATCGACCGAGCAGGAAAGGTTGGAGGGCGCCGCGCCAAGGTGGAAAAAACCCACGAGTACATTCGCCGGAGAAGTGCAGAGTGTCTGTTGCAGAGCGTTGCAAATTTTCTCGACATTAGAAAATTCGGGATTGTGCGCGTGTCTTGTTGGAGCCTCATTGCTCAGCTATCGATCGCTTTCTAATGGTCGAGTATAGTCCCATGATTCCGTTGAAATTTAATTCTATGTACGTGTGGATATCAATCGGCTTTCCATTGAAAAAACGTTCTTTGCAATAGGCAGTGTAACCGTCGTATTAAATTTACGACAGACTAAAATAAATGAAAAAATAAACGTGCGCTGAATGTTTGCAATCCAGTATTATTACCGAATCGAAAATAAAGACCATAAATTTTATCTTAATTTCATACTACTGCGAGAAGGTGCGAGAAGAATTATTATTACATAAATTATCTTACAAATTTCTCGCTCTGAGCATTAATAACGCGTTGAAGTTCAAAGGCGGATCCGAATCTATGATACCGTTGTCGAATGTTGTAGAAGAAAAAAAAAAAAATTGTCACATGGTTGTAATTATAATATCTTTGAAACTCGATATATCTAAAATAGGCAACAGTATAAAAGTTTTAATTTTAATTTTTACTTATATATTCATAAGTGGCGAACCAAAATTTCGTCCAAATTTTCATTTTAATAATGTAATATCAAACAAAAATGCGACTTGTATATATAGGCGCGTGTAGCTCAACACCAATGTGAGAGGGGCTTGAGTAAATTTTCATCGACACGGAGAATCAGCCGATCCATAAAATCTAAAGACTCTTCACATCGTAACACGACGCTTTATCCCCCCCACCCGCCCCGGACTGTATCAATATAAATTATACAGTCAACCGACCGAGACTGCGAAGAAGAAAAAAGGGAATAATAAAGAAGGACAGTCGCCCATCCGACGCAACTGCGATGCCACAAAGTAGAACGCGAGTTCTTAACCGCGATCTTGTCCTCTCTCTCTCTCTCTCTCTCTCTCTTCTCTCTCTCTCTCTCTCTTATTATATATACCTTTTCCTGCGAGACATTTTATCCCTCCGCGTATATATGCGTCTGAGACGCGGGAATTTTTTTCGATTCCCAATTCCAGGTAAAACGGTTGACGTACGCTCCCTATAATCTATATATATATATATATATATCTCTATATATATATAATAATATATATATATTATACTATATAGCTGTTTTGCCAATGCCATGCTATTTATAAAAGCATTATAACCATCCACTTGACAGCAACCACGTACGAGATGATTATTGGTAAGCCCACTGCCGACGCTATTTATATATATATATATACTTATATATATATATATAATATATATATATATATAACCTATACACATTACTATAATAAAAAGTAAGTCGTCCAACCACCATTAAATCAACCCGTCGTGGAGGACGCATTGCGCGTCGCGCTTGGGCTGGGGCATAAATTTCCACGATACAGACATACATACATACCTGCATACCTGCATACATACATACATACATACATACATACACACACACACACATATATATATATATATATATACATACATACATATATATACACATGCGGATCGACCGACGCACTCGCGCGCTACGCCCATCAGGCGCACTTGCATATATATACGAACGAATGTAGATATAACAGTTAATCTAATGGGGAGGGCTCTCGCGGTTGAGCGAGAGAGAGAGAGAGAGAGGGGGGAGAGAGATTGTGATTGGCGTCCGCGCGGGGAGGGACAAAAAAGGCCCTTGCGAGCGGCTATATATAAATCGGCGTACGAGCTTCCCCGCGAGAGGGGCAATTTATAGATTTGTAATGCCCCTGGCCCCGTACCCGCTTCTCGCGCAATTAATAACGCGACTTCGACACGTTGGTGCATTAAAACCGGTCCCGGTGGCTCTGAGGGGGGGGGGGGAGAGTCTCGAAGGAGTCGTTTTTTCTGAGAAGTACACGCCGAGTTAAAATGGGCAAATCCTCCCCTCGCCCACCATCAGCCCTCGATTTTTCGCCGTTTTTCGCCAATAAGCTGGCCACTCCCTCGCACGTTTGTCTCACGTTTTTCACGGAGTTTCTCATTCTGTAGGCACATAACACTGTATAATGTTAAGGGCGTTCTGCACAAAAAAATTTATACCTAGTTCAACTTATCTTATTCTCGATCTTATAAAATTCCTACGAAATGCACGACAGTTTTCGTAAAAAAGAAAAAAAGCCAGTATAAAACGCTGTACTTTATACGGAGATTTTATATTTAAATTTGTACATAAATGTACTTTATATTTATTTAATTTTAAATTAATATTGAGATCTCGCGCGTCTCGTTCGCGCGTGCGCGCAATAATCGAAATAGATAATAGAGAACTAGTGATCCTCCAGGGAGCGATCGGATACCAGGTCCTTCTTTTTTTCGCGATCGTTTACCCTTGGATAGACCAAAACTTTACACGACTTTCGGGATGGAGAGAGCGCGGAAAATTTTCTAATACGGTTGGTGTTGTTGCAGATTTCCATCCATGATATATGCATTAAAATTCATAATGACATTTCACAAATGCCACTAAAATCTATATTTTCATGAATATTTTTGTCAAACTTCATTAAGGTGGACAATGTTATAAATTCCTTTTTTTCCTAGCTTTTCAATTTGTAGAATTTTTAGAAATTGAACAGAAAATGAGCAATGAATATATATGATCAAAATAGAGTATGCTATATTTATATTATTGCAATTTATTTTTCTTTGTATAAAGCAAGTAAAACAAATGATTTATCAAAGAAATTTATTTTTGCACATTCAGATACGGATCGAAATCCGACGATAAATTGATGACAAATGATCGTAAACGTATTACCGAAAGATTTGTATTAGCAATGGCAATCACGTACTTCCATTGTGTAAAAGTTTATTCATGGTACATTACAAATTATACGAGTAGAAATCGTGGATTTCCACGTATATAAATAAAATTATTTATGTGCCATTGTTAAAATTTACAAAAATTCAATGAATTCAATATTCAACGATCAATGATGATAAATGAAATTGCAAATATTCAAATTGGTATCAAAATTTCGATTTAAAGTATAAAGATGTCGAATAAAGTCGTTCTATGACAGTAAATAAATACATAAGAGAATATCGTGTAAAATTACTGAGCGAAGAAAAAAACAATCTCTGATTGGATACGCGCACACCTGATGGGTTATAGTTAAGGTTATCGTAGGGTATCGCTTCAAGTGAGATCCAGAAGACCCAATTGTACCGTTAATTCCAACTGACCGATACGCAGTCAGTCCGCAGCCTCCTCAGGACCGCCATCGTCTGACAGTAAATCACACCACTGCGCCGGTGCTTCAGAGGACTTGAAGACGTAATTTTTCTCGAAGTATCCGTAGGTTTGATAAGGATTTGACCGGAAATCACTGTACGCGCAAAATATGCTCGTACAGTGATTTCCGGTTAATTAACTATAAACTGTAATTTAATATTTAAAAACCATTCCGACACATTTCACATTCACACAAGATTTCAATTCGAAAGCAATTACAATGAAAAACGTTCGATTGCGCGTTCGATTACGACTGGCACACTGCACTTTATGGATTTTTTTTTGCTTCTTTTGTTTTTTTTTTTTATTTTCGCTCAGGTGAAAACTGACGAATAACGTCAAACCTTTTTTTTTTTATAACTGTCGCAATTCCGTCCCGTCTGTCTCCGTGTCGCGTGTCTGTCATTCAATACCTTTAAAAAAAATCGATTCGAAAATACGAGTTCGAGGAGCTTTTCAGTTCATTTCAAAGGGAGAATTCTTCGCGCCACTCTATTGAAGTACGGGAATTCAGCGAATATGGGATCAATTCCATGCCGGATACTTTTTCATATCGATTCCCAGGCATATTTCATTAATTCACCTTGGCTCCAATCAAATTCATTTATACGATATATATATATATATATATATATATATATATATATATATGTAATTCCTTTACATTACGACACCTCTGCAATATCTAGCGTTCGCTGCTCAATAACAACCGACCCACAGAAGATCGGTAAATACTCGAATTTACGGCAGACCGTAGACATTGTTGGCCAAGCGCCACCCTCCCTCCCCCACGCCCCAGCGAATTTTTCTCTCCCGCGTGCGGATACACACACACACACACACACACACACACACACACACACACACACACACACACACACACACACACACACAGAGAGAGAGAGAGAGAGAGAGAGAGAGACACAATCGCGCGGCCTTTCCGGAGCGCGCGAACCAATTTGCCGGAAACTCGATTCCGGCGCGCCGCTCGCGAGCTCCCGCCTCCTTAAAACGATTTGCCCGAGTACTCCGTGGGACGGAGTGGCGGGGGAAGGATAAACCAGACTCACTATGTATGTATACAGAAATTATAGGAGACGCGTGCGTATTGTGCGCAATTTAAAGGCTCACCTTTCGGTCGGCTTATCGTGGACTTATAAAATAGAATTTCAGGCAGGTTTTTTTTTTGTTTTTTTTTTTTTTTAACCAGTCATTATAATATTATACAAGTATCATTAATTTGTTTAGGTTTGAATTTTAATATTCGGGTGATTTTGATAATAATCATGGAAAAAGCACGGAAAATTAAAATAGTACATTCGCATGTTTTCAACATCATCCTCCCGAGCAATATAGTCGAAATAGTCAGAAACAATTACTTGAAAGATAATAGATTTTGCCTGAACTCGATTTCGTCTGAAATGGTATTATCAATATTTTCTCGTAACTGCAGAATTATTACAGCCAAGTGGAAGAAAAATAACCGCATCCTCGCAGAATATATTGATTTGACAATTTCCATGGCTATGATGATTGCACATGACCTTGAATCTCAAATTTCACTTCTCGCGCTCCATGACGATGCACTATTGAAATATTGTAATTTTGTCGATTCGCTGATAATAACCGGCAGTTTCGTGATCTCATTACTGTCCCGATCTCAGAATTGCCGAATTCCATATTGCAGGTCTAAAATTTATCTAGAATACAATACTTAATAAGAATCCTTGCATCGGCATTGGAAATTGCCAAATTGAATTATGTCCAATATCGTATTCTGACCATGGAAAATAGTAGAATAAAAAAGACGTATTTTCAGCGATGATTCTTCAAGAGCTGGAGTCATGATTTGAATTGGATGCAGATTCCCGCGATAATTTTTTATAGTTTTTTCATCATTATTATGATTCCGAACGCACTGAATTTGAGCGGCGATGTATGAATGAGAGAAAAATACGAAGAGATAAATCGACAACATTAGTTTAGGTACATTTGATAACAGTAATAATTAAAAACAGTGTATTAGACAACTATGCCCTCGTCTAAAATTGGCCTTAATTGATTTCCACTTACTACGATATAACACATATAGACACACGCATATCCACTACTGCACTCTGACCATTATATTTCAATGCTCAGGAAAATAAGTAAAAAAAAAACAAAAAAAAAAAAACGGGTCCTCTCTTCCATCCTCCAATCGCACGCTCCAAATTGAATCCCAAGACAAACAAACAGCGCCAAGGAGAAGACTCTCGCGCAATCTCGGTAGCGAAGCCTGTATCACCCCCCTTCTCTCTCTCTCTCCCACTCTCGTTCTCTCTCTCCCTCTCTATTTCTCTTCCCTCACAATCGAGACCATCTCACGCGGGCGTACTCCGTATACCCGTAATACACAAAAAATAAAAAAAAAACAAGAGAGAGAGAGAGAGAGAGAGAATGAGACTGAAGCCAGGAGAGAGCAGCGGGTCGTGGGGTAGGGATCTGTAAGAGGGCGCGCACTGACACAGACGCAGACGCGCGCACGTGCGGGCGCGGCGACGAAAATAGCACGGCGTGCCGTCGAAATAAAAGCTGTCAAGTGCCTCTCCTTCGAGCTCGGCGCGCCCGCTCTGTCTGTCGTTAATGTCGACTGCGCGCACATTGGTGCCGGGCGTACGGGGCAGGGGGAGCGGAAGAAAGGACGAAGGGCAGCGAGCGAGAGAACGATGGCTAGATGGTGAGAGAGAGAGAGAGAGAGAGAGACACCGGAAGACGTGAAGAAATCGGAGGTAAGGGTGACTCTAAGGGCTGTGCACTCTGCAGCAGCATGGACCGATACCCTCCCGTCCTCTTTGCCATCCGTCTCTCTCTCTCTCTCTCTCTCTCTCTCTCTCTCTCTGTTTCGAAAGAGAGAGGGAAATTGGCGAGGCGACGCGACGCGACGCGACGCGACGCATCAAGGATGTATTATATATGCGGCGCGTCTCCGGTACTAAGTACTCGACGTCTTTTCTCTTTCTCTCTCTCTCACCACCCCCCGCAGCTGTATATTATTGCTTTTCATTTCGGGCGCCCAGCGCGACTCTACCGAAACTCGCCGCCTTCTTCGCGGCCGCTGCTCTTTTCGTTCGCGAGGCTGTTCTTTTATTTTTCATCCTCTCATTATTTTCTCCCCCCTTCTCTCCTTCGCCTTTTGTTTCATTAAAATCCCCGACGATTGTTCCTCGGCAAAACCGTTATATATACATATATATCGGCGTAGAAAGCTATGAAATCGGGCACGTGCGCGGGAGCGTTCGCGCCCACCGGCCGTAATGCCTCGTTTCGGGATCATATTGTCCGTCGCGTCTCGAATAAAGGGAATCGACCGGGGGATTACCGCTGTATCGACATTGTTCCGCAATGATGAATTATGCTTCTTATTGTTTTTAAGCGCCGATTATTTCTGTTTCTCGTGCGCGCTTTCTAAGAGTATTTTTGTTTCCTTTTCAGCGTGGATATTTAACTATATCATGCTTATAAATAATTGTAGAAATGAATATACGGGCGATGTAAACCCATTGGGAGTTAATTATAATATGTCTGAAAGTAATGTGTCGAGATAAAAGATGATAATTTTTCGTATTCATTTTGACATGGCAAATCATTTCAATTCCTGTATTTGGTTTACAGAGCAACGTGAGACATTGAAAAAAAAGTAATTTTTAATAGTATTGTCATGTTAGAATAATAGATTGCATAATCCCTGCGGATTTCACAATAACAAAGTGCTAATCAAGACTGCGCAAATCAATTAGAGAACTTTAATATTTTTCGACACTATATTATTCATGTTCGTGCTTGAAGCTAAAATTATTATGTATGTCAAAATCATAATATATAATAAATAGTTCCTTAATAAAATGATAAAAAAATTTATAATTTTAATAACAATGTTCTTGTTAATAAAGTTATTGTTAAAAATATTTATTCAAACAGTATAATGAAATATTTTATTTATATGATAGAATTCTTTACTAAAGGGCAAAAAATTTATTTTATTGATTTTGATAAATATTTAATTAAGAATTATTTGGATAGATATTTCTTTGAATTTCACGGGGAATTTAATAAAATGTTTTTCAAACGAATTTCAATTAGTTTGATCTCTTTGAAGAATTGTCAATTATATTTTCTAATTGACATGAAAGTCAAAAAGAATATTTATATAGAAAATATATTTACATAAATAATAAATTTTTTCAGAAATGAATTTGAAGAAATTCAATGAGCATTGAAAAAAAAGATATGTGGCAGGATTAAATGTCAATTGAAATTAACCTAGAATTCAGGAACTTGGTTACTTTTTAGTATATTCTTTAAGATATATATGTGTGTGTGTGTGTGTGTGTGTGTGTGTGTGTGTGTGTGTGTGTGTGTGTGTGTGTGTGTGTAGAAGTTTACTTATTTATCTCCTCACTATTACGTATGAAAATGCTTTATAAAGTAACTTTGGTAATTAACAATCGATACTCACAATTCCGTAACTTAAGTGAATTCATTATTACACCACTAAATAATGGACAACTTAGGTCACGCAAGAGCGCGCGCTAAGTGCGGATTCGGGTCACGGATTGTTCTAAAAAAAAAAACTAGCGCTATATTCGTATAAGAGCGAAATAATAATTTAAATTTAAATCACATATTTTTATTACATATGACACAGACTGAATTGGATGATGCTCGTAAACAAACTCTTTATTTTCATTAAATGCATCGAACATCCGACCGGCAAAGTATTTAAACATGGGTAAATGGACAATTTTTCTATAATTTGTCATATTTCATTGTGCATTAGGTACTTAAATCTCCCCCATCCCCTATCATCGAAAATGTAACTTTCCAACATTTCCATGGGCACGCTCCAGGGCAGAAAATTCGACGTGACAGAAGAGAACACAGGTGGCGGGATTTTTCTTCATTCGAATTTGGTGTCAAACGTTGAAACTTAAACTTTTTTAGTTCTCTCTTTTTAAAAACTTTCAAATACTGTAATTTACGATAAGATCAATTGTGAAATTTCCCACCACTATTACTCCCTCGATTACTTACTTTTCTCCATACGATAAGTCTACATATAAATTTTTAACGTCTTAAAACTACCAACAATCAATTGGAAACGAGGTTTCTCGCGAATTTACAAAGAACTTGCAGAGTTAGTACGAGCAATCGAAATGTACAAAGAGTTTTCATTAATCATCATCAAAGCTCTATCCTGTACGCAAGGATAAATTAGCCGTTTACACGAGTCATTCTCTGTTGTTTATTATCTATTCGAATGGCAGCCGGTGCCAGTCCGTATGCCAATACACACACACACACACACACACACACACACACACACACACACACACACACACACACACACACACACACACAGCGATTTTACATTAACGACAAACATTATATGTAAATCAGAATAATTTAATTGATAATAACTCATCATTAGCGGATGATAGATTCATTAGAAAATTTTTGTATGAAGTACTAAATTGACTACTCGTTTTCAGTATTAAAAATACAAAGATTTTCTACCTTCAGTCTATACATCCATAGTATAATTAGAGGGTACTCGATGCAAGAATCAATTGCAAATAAGAAAGTCTTATATCTCGGGCATGAACTAGTACACGACTCATTTTGGACGAATAATCGCCCGAGCTACCCGGCTCAAATCTGCATTAACTACTGTGCCTATATTTATAATCTTCGCTTTCCTTTACAAGGTCGCCTTCGTTCCATAATCCACATCAGCCAACATCGTCCAGCGCTGCCCGAGGCAGCGGTCATCGCGGAAAACTGCTTAAACGTTAATATACCCATCGACTCCACATGTTCCCCGAGAGATCGTATATTAAGTCAACCCCTGCCTTCCTTCCTTCCTTCCTTCCTTCCTAGCCTCCCCCCCCCCACAATTTCTCTCTCGCTCTTTACCTCGATTCGCAGGCAAATCGCGACGGTCTAATAAACCTCGCTTCTGTCCGCAGCGACGGGACCGCTTGCGCATACAATCGGCGCAACCGGCTACGGTGGTCGGTGGGGAGCGGAGAGAGGCGGAGGTTGAGAGTCAGATCGATCAAACCGCCGCATCGGCGCGGAATTCGCACCTGTTCTCGCCCTCTGTCGTGTGTACATTTATATATATATATATATATATATATATATATATATATATATATATATAGAGAGAGAGAGAGAGAGAGAGAGAGAGAGAGAGAGATACGCGCGCGCGCGCGTGTGTGTGTGTGTGTGTTTATATATAGCAGTTCGTCGCGTCGAAAGCGCGGGGCCGTATGTTTATTCGCGCGCCGGGAGCTCTTTACCCCCGTTGACAACGCTGAGCGGGAGGAGAAAGGGGTGTGGGAGTAGAACTGGCCACTGTGCTGATTGCAGTGGCGCCGACGCACTCCTCTGTGCTTTCGCTATATATATATATATATATATATATATATATATATATATAGCGAAATATATATATATATATATATATATATACTCTCATGCAGTGAATGCACACGAAGGCCCCCGGTGTTTGGCTTTGAGCGCGGGCTTTCGCTGAAATTATATTCGCGAACAGGATTCGCCTATATCGGACCGTATGCAGTACGATTGGTATGGGCGAGCGAGCGTCATCCAATCCCCTCCTTCCGTCAAGTCATTGACGTTTCTAAAAGAACACGCGCATTATACGCGCCGCAAGCCGACACTGTCACACGGCCTGCTCCTCGGTGGCGCGTTAATGCACGGCCTCAGCCTGCGACAGCGAGTCTCGGGGCTTGCCAACTCGAGGGGCGTACATCCCACGCGCAGATCCTACATAATCCGTGCATACGGCGAATTTCCAAAATTGAATAGGTATGTGTGTGGCTGAGCGGGGCAGCCGAGGCCTTAAGCAGTTGGCCAATATTGATCAGATTCCGAGGCGACCGAGTTGTTGCGCAGGGACGAGTTAACAATCAGGTGGTTAATGTCGCGAGTCACGCAGAGATTGTAGTAAACGAAGAAAACGAGTTTATATACTACAAAGCCTTTATTCCGTCTCTGTGTCGTTGAAAAATGTTACGGATTTAGAGGTGAAGTTTTTAATCCGATTATCGACAAGTTACCTGTGACGCTTCGCCAAACATTTACAAGCGTGGAAATTTATACGTTTGGCAAATTGTACATTTAAGTGGAAAAGTTAATATGGAAAATGTCGGAAAACTAGGAAAATCTATCGAAAATATACGCGAATTATTACTTATAGATAGCAAAAATTCTGTTCTTTCAAATTTATGGCTATGAAAAACTATGAAGTTGAAGAACTCCAAATAAATGCAGAATGAACTGAGAGCTTATCTCTAAGGTGATAATAAATTTTATTTTAATAACAATGGAATGATGTAGCAATGTCAATAATTTAAGCAATTATTAATTATGTACTAATTTGTTATATACTGTAAATAGTTATATATATTCAAAGATTCCTGATTATTTATTCCTGCAAATCTTCCTTGAAAATCGTGTATATATATAAAGAAAAATAATGATTCAAACGTGTTACAGATTATTTATATGAATCCATACGCCCCAATAGTTTAGCATATAATGACTTCAAGTCGTGAGAACAATCAATCAGCTACGTCAATATATCGTTTATTATCATATAATTCACAATTGGAAACACGGCGATTTAATAGAGTTTTCATTGCTCATTGTATTCGAATGCCTGGCATATGGGTTCCGGAGCCGACGCACTTCGAAACCAGTCTACACAGGAGTTATATTTAGTACATCGGTATATTGCACAGAAAAAAAATGCTAATTGATAAAAATAAATATTAATTACCCTCCTCTCCCCCCCCCATGCCAATCAAAGGTTATTTTACATTAAGAAAGAATTGTAATGCCATATCAGGATTCAGTCGACACAATATATTAGTTATTAATTTTAATTCAACGTATCTGACCGGCAGAATGAAACTAAATATTTACTTCTCGATGAATAACTTAGCATTAGCTTTAGAATTATGGAAATAAATAGTAGCTGTATAATTTCATTTTTACTTCATCTTTGATATATTCTGGATTATAGCCAAGCAAAATACAAAGACATTTTGCAAAAATACAATATTCAAGATTTTGGTAAATGATTTATCTTTGAATCTTAGAAAATTAAGGAAATATGAACTGAATGACTATCAAAGCAATGAAAATTACGGAAATTTCCTATGATTTCTCTTTATGAGCTATCGACTTAGTCTTGTATAGGTAGAAGGAACTCCGTTTTTAATAATATTTTATGTGGGCACGATTCCCAAGTTCAATTAATTATCATATCAAGCCCATTTACATCATGGAAATGAGAACGTTTTCACAAGTACATAATCAGAAGTGGGCAATGAAAATTCTGAGAACTTTCTTATTTTCTCATACCAATCGATGAATTTGCTCAAAACTTTGCAGCATCGCAGAATATACGTAAATATACGGCTCCGTTAATGGAATTTTCCAATGATTCAATGCCTACGTTTAATATTACTTTAAAACGGAGTAGTTTGTGCTTGAACGGCAACAATTTACGTAGCCAGGTCCTTAAAATTATTAATTTTCTTTATAAGTAGTTTGAACTCTCATTTGGCCTCAGCGTTCTTGAGGAAGCTAAATTTATTTCAAACATGCGATTATGTTTATGACAAAAGCAAGGAATATATTGTACGTTAACAATATAAGGCTGAAATTAATAAAAATTCATGGATAAAGAAGAAGTAATAATTTTCGGGGCAAGATGTATTTTTGAATCTGTTACAGGTGTGGGTGAGAGCGAACTAGATGGATAGGTTATAATTTTGCATTCTACAAAAGTTTTCGGCCATATCAATATATATATACATAAAGAAAAATTATCATATCCCTAACAAGTCCCGCGAGTCTCATTCGCTATATTTTTATCCGTATAATTTGTAAAAATGACGCGAGTAAAAAAGGAGACGAGCAGGAAAGAAAAGAGCAGGAGCGAGGAAGGAAACGGGAGGAAATCCGTCGTTGCGGGCGTAAAGAAAACAAATTCGCGGAAGCGCAAACGCATTTTTACCACGGCCCCCCGCGATCTTTCCTCTCTTCTGCATAATAATATTTCCGCCATCCATTTATTACCGCGGACATCAATGTTTATCGTTATAATAATATCTTCTTGAAATGAGGCCAGATTCGAGGGAATGAATTTGTATATATATATATATATATATATATATATATATATATATATATATATATTGCGAAGGAAATATACAAAGAAAGAGAGGGATAAGCATAGCGATTATTCATAATAAAAATGTCAGTTATAGGAGATGTTTGCATTTCCCGAAGAAGAGAGAAAGAGGGAGAGAGAGAGAGAGAGAGAGAGAGAGAGAGAGAGAGACAGACGCCGGAATACAAATCGTCATAATATCGAGTGTTTGCCTCCGCGTCTGCCTCTCGCCACTGACTTTTCCTCGCAGCTTCCTCCCTTTCGCCCCTTCGATCCCCACACAGAGCTCCGCCTCCGCTTTTTCCTCGATCTGCTCTTTCTCTCCCTCTCTCTCTCTCTCTCTCGCTCCCCGCCCCAGGCTTTTTTTGCTCCCACGCGTTCTCTCCGACTTTCTTCCGACGCTTTTTAGCTCCGTCGCCGCCGCTTCGCCGCTGCTATTGCTGTTACTTCTTCGTCCCGTCCGTTCGGATGTCTCGTTCGTTTCTCTCCGCATTATTTATCCGCGTACCTTTTATAATCTATATATATATATATATATATATATATATATACTTTTTTTCGTTTACCTTGGACGGTACCCGTTTCTGGAAAGAGAAAGAGAGAGAGAGAGAGAAAGAAAGAGAGATCGAGGGAGAGAGAGAGAGATTCACGCTCGCGAAATCCGATGTCTCTCTCCGAGGTTACCATGCGCGCGCGAGCTGTTGATTTTCTTTAATTCCCTGTTTTGGTTTTTGTATTTTTTCAGTTTTTCTCTTTAAAGACTTTGCTTCAAAAAAAAAAGTATTACGGAGTCTCGTCAATTATGTGTGTATATTTGTGTGTGTATAGATATGTATGTATATTCGCGTGCAGTCGCAAATGTAATTAGGTCATTAATCATTACACGGAGGCTCGCCTGCTTATATACCGCAGTAAACAAAAATGCAATCACGCTTTTACGAGAGACTGCGTTATTTACAGTATTATTTACGATTATTATGCGAACTTTTAATTTCTGCAAAAGTTCTCCATTCTCCGCGATCCCTTGGCAATAACTTATCGAAATCCTTGATAAAGCCAGGAATAACGCGAGCGATAAATGTGAAATTATTCATTACAATTCATCACGATAACGAGGCATATAGTTATACGGTAAAATTCGCGGGTGTAAAACTAATCTATGCTTCTTTTGTCAATTTCCTCGAAAATACTATATATATATATATATATATATATATATATATATATATATATATATATATCATAAGAGCATTGTTTCGGTTCATGAATCTTTTGCAGATCTGTATTTTTAGAAAATATGAGATTGATTGCTTTCATTTGCTGCTGCGTCCGCTGATCCTGCTGTTGAGCGTTTAGCCGCATTGATCGGTATATTTAGTTTACAAGTAAAATTCCGGTACATAGTGAAGATAAACCGACGGGCCATCGATGTGTGTAAGCTAGGGCCGGAACTTAAACTTAGAAGAATTCCCACCCTGTGACGCTTTTAACAGATACTATATGTTTGAAATACGTATTATGTGATTATTCGTATCAACCGAATTGTTTGAATCGATGGAGACGAATACCTGAAATGTTCGATTGGCTCCAATGTTCGAACAAGTGTGCTATTTATACGAGCGTATTATTATTATTATTGCGTGTTGTTGTTGTTGTTATTGTTGTTGTTATTTCTATTTCTATTATTATGATTATGATTATTATTGAAAATAATGTATTGATTATTTAACTGCAGGTATATTGTACGTACAACAATAAACGCAATAAACGTGCGTGTTACGTGCGCGCTATATTTTACGGATAAAACCTTCTCTCACTGGAATATATATATATATATATATATATATATATATATATGTCGAAAAATATTTATTAATGCAATTTGTTTGAATAATACTCGCGTGGCTCGTATTGATATGCAGCCGCGTCACGCGCGAGCACCAGGAAGGAAATTATGCGCAGAAGAAAATAAAAATTTACCTTATACATTAGAATCACGCACGCACGCACGGGAACGCACACGAGAATCTTTAATAATAATAATGATGATGATGATAATGATGATGATGATGATGATGATGATGATAAGGATAAGATGATGAGGATGAGGATGATAATGATGAGGATGATGATGAGGATGAGATGATGAGGATGATAATGATGAGGATGATAATGATGAGGAGGATGATGATGAAGATGAGAATGATGTGGATGATGATAATAATAAAAGGACCGCGGTAAAAAACGCGTACGTTAAAAAAATCAGTTGTTCTGTTCAATGAAACGTAGATCAGTGGAGCCTATATTTAAATATGTAAGGGACTTTCAATCAATTCGCGCGTTAAGAAAAATAATTTTATTCAATCAAAAGTCCAAATCATCGCTTGCCTTCCTCTTATAATCAATCTCCACTACTCGATACAAATCCATCCCCCAACACCCGCTGCTCACGCCCCCGGGATGCCGAGACGTACATACGAAATGAATATATATATATATATATATATATATATATATATATATATATATTCCCCAGCATTACATACAGAGACGACTATTTTTCTATTAGCAATGGAAATCCATTCCCTTGACGTTAACGACCAGACCAGGAACGAACCGGATCTGCTGTGAGCACGCGCGGGAGCGTCGCCCATGCACGGAGCATTTAATTTTTTTTTCCTTCTCTGCCTCCCCCGATCAACTTAATCGCAGCGAGAGCGTTATGAGTTTTCCGTTCAATTTCCCCTATTTACCTCGCTGTACGCTGAGGGAAGAGTGCGCCGAGTCAAACGAGGACAGGTCTATTTTACGAATTCAACGGCAGTAGCGCGGGGACGAATATAACGGGCGCACGGAGGGAGGGAAAACAGCGAAGATATTCGATTTCTTCATCGTCCAGCCGGTCGTTCCGGCTTCCTGTCGCGGTCGAGTATTATACGTCGATACATATATATATATATATATATATATATATATATATATATATATATATATATATGGACACGGCAATATGCCGGATAGCTTTTCCAAAACGAGCATTTGTCGCGCTGCCGGCCTCAATTATCTACGGCTGGAATTTTCGTTATTGCGGATAAAAGAGTGAAACAGCTTTATCTTGATCGAAGCCACGGGACTGAGCCGTGTACGTGTACGCGCCTTAAGTTAGCGAAGTTTTGGAGAAGGATGTACGCCTCGCGTACGGAGTATTCATCATATCATGCGTTAATCTTTTCTCTTGTGTAGAATTGCATTTTCGTTTCGTTTACCTTTCCACTTCGAGGAGAGAACTTTGCAAAAGTGAGAAACTTATAGCCAGCGACCTATGGTCGATATCGAAACATCCTGTAGTTTTGCTCGAACATTACGGTCGTTCCACCTTTACTGGACCTGTTTCGGGACATCGGAGCGTTCTTCAGTCACTGGAGTTGATCGAACTGAGCTCGAACGTTTCCCCACCGCGGTTTCAACTTTCGTTGTTCGAGCATCGGAAAATTAACGGCACCCGCCTAAAATTTATTGTACAAAGCTGTTCGCGACATATGTAATATCATATGATTCGAATTATATACGAATGTTCCATATAATTATTGTACAATTAGTCTTAATTAATATATCTATATTTAAGTCATTTTACGTGTATTCACTCCTTGATCTTTCGATCATAAAATGCTTGAGTAACTTTGTCGCACCGCCTGCATAAGTTAACGGATATACTTAAAAGATTTATATAAGATTGACAAATTTATCGTCAATACTCCATTCACTTATTTATTCCACACAATATTCATACTCGTGGAACAATCAACTTCTCCGACTTTCCAACTCCGCGTATAATTCCAAACCCTACACACTCTCTCTCTCTCTCTCTCTCTCTCTCTCTCTCTCTCTCTCTCTCTCTCTCTCTCTCTCTGTCTCGCTCTACCTCGCCCGCAGCTCCATTGGGCGGGCAATATGCGTTACGCATATACGAGAATACGAAATATCGCGTTATATTGGCGATAAAAGAGCGCGAGAAGAGAAAATGGAGAATCCGGTCGCTTGCACCCGCAGCCCCGTATTCAGGCGGGGGGTTTATTTCAGGGGGTAGGAAGGAAGAGTCGGGGGGGGGGGGGTGGAACGTCCGGTCTCACACGGTGCGTGCCGCACAACACAGCTGCTCTTCGGGGCGATATATATATATATATATATATATATATATATATATATATTTGCGGCCTCGGATGAGAGTAACTTCCGCGTGCGCGGCGGCCAAACCTCAAGTCGCCTCCTTTATGTGTATACGTGTAAGCGAAAACCTGTTCCCTTATACCTTTCTCTCTCTCTCTTCTTCCCTCTTTTCTTCTTTATTCTCTCGTTATAAAGGTATTGTATGTATGTATGTAGGTAGGTATGTATGTATGTATGTATGTATATATATATATATATATATATATATATATATATATATAGAGGGGGGTGGGAGAAGCGCAACGTGAGGCCGAGTAATCGAGGACGAGGCAGCAGAATGCTTAATCGCGGCGGTCCATGTATTATTCACCGGCAAGAAAACTCTCCGCGCGCGTGCGTGTAAAAGATGGGACCGCGGCAGGAGGGGGGGGGGGAGGGCAGACGTTAGATGGTGATTGGACAAAGGGGAACTGGGGAGATGAACGAAACAGGAAGAAACAGAGTCTCGCTGTGAGGGGAGGTCGCAAAGTCGACCAAGTTGTGCTTTTCTTGCATCGACTAAATGTGTCTGTGTATATATATATATATATATATATATATATATATATATGTGTGTGTGTGTGGTCGCCTGCTATACACGCCACCCCTAAGTGTTCCTCGACCTCTCGAAATTTCGTTCGCCATACCCGCGCGAAAAAGGCGGGATGGGAGAGAGAAGGTGGCTTCTCGGACCCCTCGATTTCCCGGTCGCGCCGAGCAAAGTTTTCTTGGCGGGCAGGGATGGGGGAGGGCTTAAAGGCCTTCCACGGTTTTACTGCTCGGCGATTGCGTCACCTCCCACCCCCGCCACCTCCGAATTCTCCGTTTTCCACGCGTACGCACACGTGCGTGTTCTCGTCGGTGGTTTTCTACGCGCATTTCCACCAGCCCCCACCCCCCTCCCCATTGTCCTTCTCTTTGTGCGTCGACTCACGCGCCTACAGCCTGAGCGACGATAAAAGGTCGATTCTCGGGGTCGCGCTCCCGTACTAACATTGCGCTAAGTGCATACACGTATACGAGCCTATGGGGTAGTTATGAGGCATATCCAATGAATTATTGCTAGATATATACTTCTTTATGTACACGCTATCATACATTTTTTATAGTATTATAAATTATGCGTGGAATAATAAATTATGCGATATATCTATAAATTAGAAAAAATTATATAATTTAGGGTTTTCCGATAAATGTTTTAATATTAAAATTTTGGCTCATGATCGTTATTAAGACCCCGGGTATTAAAAAAATTTATTTAATCGTAAAAAAAAATTTTATTTATACATCCATCTTTTCAAGCAATTACAGAAAAGTTAAAAGGAGTATGAAAAGTATGAAAAGGAAAAATCAATTTCAAAAATTAATTGAGAAAATAAGTAAAGATAAGACTTTTTTTTGCTAATTTCAAACAAAAATCCCAACAGTGTCAAATTAATAACATACAAGTACATAGAACGCTTTGTTTTTGTTCAAGCGGAAAAGTCCTACTCTTCGATTACAGTTTTCCATTCGGCTTTTTCATTAAAACAAGTGTCGTACCCCAGCAGCGGATGCACATACGAGCGAGCACACTGCCTAAGTATGAATTGAGAGCAGATAAAAATTGATTATAATAATCAGTACGCTTATTGTGAAGAATCGAAAAAATCCCCTGCATTCGAGGCGAGGCATCAGGCACAAATGCATTAGGGAGAAAATTCATCTGAGAGAGAGAGAGATAGGAATCACTACGGATAAAATTTCGCAGAAACGTGTTATTTTGCAATAGAGGAGAGAAAGTGCGAGGACCTTCTCTCTCTCTCTCTCTCTCTCTCTCTCTCTCTCTCTCTCCCCTATCCTTTTCCCTCCGATATTATCATCCCCCATCCTCCGATGCGAGCGGGAATATTCCACTTTTCTATCCCTCTCCCCCGATGCCCCTCGTCCTCTATATCCCGACAATTACACCTCCGACGCGCGCAGTTATGCAATCACACACCCGAGACGGAGGGGCGTTCGAGCGAGCCGTCGCAATCGTCTCGTCCGAAATAAAAAAAATCTCTTATACCTTTTTCCCCCAACCTCGTGTCTCTCCCTCTCTTTCACCCTCTCTCGCGTGCGCTCCGTCCGTCATCTTCGTCGATCTCCCTTCTCGCGATGATCGCGCCATCAGCCCGAGAGACGGACGGATAGACGGACGTAGACGCGCTGGATGGCGGGGGAGGGGGTGGGAGGCGCGCGAGAAGCCGGCGCTGCGTCCTCTTCCGCATTCGCGACTCGTATCCCCCCCCTTATCCCTCCCTCTCACGTTCGCTCCCCCCCCCCTCTCTCTCTCTATGTGCTTCAAGAACTCGGGAGGTTGGGCGCTGATCCCCCCGCTCGTCCCCCGCGTCCCGCGGCAAACTTCATCCTTCTCCTCACGTTTTCCCATGAATTCTTAAGGGTAATACAGCGCGCGGGAGTCGCGAGAGAGAGAGTTTTCACCTCCTCTCTGCGCCCTCCCCCCTCCCTCGCCCCGAGAAAGAGGGTGGCTACTACACTTTCAACGCACTTTTTCCACCTCTCTTCCGCGCTCGCGCCACCCTCGCTACGACTGCTGCCGCCGTCGCTGCTCCCACCGCCACTTTGTGCTTCTTCGATTTTCGCCAGATGTTCCTCCTCTCTCTCCCTCGCCCTCTGCCTCTTTCTCGTTTTATGCTATCTCTGTATGCAGTGTACCTACATTGGGGGGGTCGAGTTTTTGGATTTGGAATTCGTTTTTGCGCGTGGATTTACCTCCTTTTGCTTTCGTTTTAATAGAACGTCCGAATAAAACCCAGGAGATTCGCTCGCCCTCGCCCCTCTTTCTGTCTCTTTTACTCTGAGAATATCTCTAACATTTTTCTATGCCCACCTCTTGGAAAATTCAATAGTTCTTCTTAACCATATATATATATATATATATAGCTATATAATTGTGCATATCAACTAAAGTATTTTGTGAATTTTTCAGGAGGTCGAAGTGCTCGGCCTTTCATATCAGAATAATTAGTCAAGTTTTTACCATAAATTATGCATAGAGTGCATAAAGTTGCGTTTATTATCCCAAACCCTAAATTTTTAAAAGAAGTTTATATATAGAGTTTTATTCGTTTCCCGGCTCTTTAAGATTAAGTTACACCGCTTTGCAGCGGAAGCACATTGACGCTTACTTTATCCACGTAATATTTAATGACTATTGCTGATGAATTTTTGAATGACGAATGTAGAATTTGACTTTGGAAAATTTAAATCATTAAAAAAAGCAATTTCGCCATGATGAGAAAAATGTGCGGCGAAGCCTTTGCCACATTATAAATGTGTAATAAATGTCGTATATCGATTTGAAAAAAATTTCCCGGTCGATTTATAAATTCTTTTAATCCAAACATTAGATCGTCTTTTAGCATCTATTGAGCAGACTAAGAATATGCATTTGAAAAGGACGAAGATATTAAGAGATATTAGATACTAGGTTTACTCTTTGCTTTTCCCGCCTTTCCATTGGAAATACAGTGGCATTATAAACTCCGTAAATGTGGTATCTAGGAAGGAAAAAATTGGACCTCGCTAAAAGTAGCAGAACCTACACTAATACGGGGGAAACTGTATTGACTGAGATGACAAAAGCCCGATATTTAAGAGAGAGACAGAGAGAGAGAGAGAGAGAGAGAGAGAGAGAGAGAGAGGGAGACGAAATTGTTATCGCATAAATCTACCTTATCATTCGAAATAAGTAATATCGAAAAGAATTTCGACACGATCATCAATAGTTCCGTGTTTCTCAATTCTAATGAAATGTGTTTCGAAACTTTGATCAGTGTAACTGCGCCGTTTTTCAATTTACAAACGAGAGTAAAAACACATAAAAACCAAGGGACAAAAAGCATCGATGCGTATATACACTTGATTCTGGTTGATTGATTCGCTTTGATAATTGCAAAGACGGACTATCGCCACCTACTGGCTCTCAGCGAACCAAAACTGTCAACTAAAGTCCCGCGAGTCGTATCTGTATTCGAGAGCGGCTTACGCAACGTCTCGGCGAAACGTCGCGGCAAGACGTCAACGTCTTGGCGCAAAAACAAAAATCATCTGTCGTATATTTACGATAAAACAGAGGGTAACAAAGAATTTCGTCATTTCTAATGAAGCAGAGCTGTTCGTGAACAAGGAAAAAGGAACCTAGCCATTGTCGAGCTGATGGACTCGTAACCGGAGCGTATACAACTAATGATTTTATTGCACAAATAGTACATCGTTGCAATACGCCCTGAAAAATCCCATCCCTCAGAAGCCACTATTTCATTTCAGTTAATTGAAAGCTCCAATTGAATTTTTCATGCGCCACGCTCGATAGTCGCAATGAAATCTAGGCTCCTTTCCCGTATAAACCGAGAGAGAGAGAGAGAGAGGAGTGGGAGGCGCTCGACGACAGGCTCAATTTGGCCCCGCGCGCGATTTCCTCGTATGCGTAAGAGCCGTCGCCGTAAGAAGCTCTCCGAGACGGCGAACGGGCGGAGCTTAAAATTACGAAGGGAGGGAAGGCAAATTGCGCGAGGTAGTTTAGTCGAGAAACATGGAGTCTATCTCTCTCTCTCTCTCTCTCTCTCTCTCTCTCTCACCCTCGCACTCACTCTAGCGTCTCAAATTTACCTTCTCCAACGAAGGCATTAACGGCTCGATTACGCTGCGCGGCTTATGATCGGGGGGGTGGTGGGGGGGGGGGAATTTTCGGCATAGCCTGACGCCGCCACTCCGCGACGCTGCGGCGTATTTTAACACGCGCCGATTAGAGACGATACATATATATATATATATATATATATATATATATATATATATATATATATTTATATATAGCTATCAACGGTGAGGTAGAAAGTACGGGGGCCACTGACGAATGTTCACGAGAATCAACGATATAGAAAGAGAAAATGTGATTTCACGTACCTGACATTATGGTTCTACTTTTAATGGAAATCCCTGTGTCTGAATCTTGAAGAGGAAAAATTTACGCTATATACTTATGTTTACGGGTTCCTCATTTTCAGTCCCGTCTTAAAAAGAAGAAAGAAACAGAGATTACGATTGAGTAAAAAAAACTTTTTTTTTTTTTTAATTCACAAATTTAAGTCGGCTTCATCGAGTCTCGGTAAAGTTGCCATTTTTTTTATCAGTTTAGACAACCGTTCCTTCTTCTTGGATGTATAAATTTGAGCAAACAATGTCGGGGAAAAAGAGGATTTTTTTTTTTTTTTAATAGACGAAGAATGGGTCATAAAATTTTCAGGTTTTTAAACGAGTCTTTTGTTTCCGAATTTCAGTCCGAATAAATTTCTAATTATATTTCTAAGCTAATTGTGAAATTTGCCATTCAGAAGATATTTTACAGAAGTTCGTAGGTTTAAGAAGTACAATTATAACACCTGCGATATAATGGTCTGATGTGCTTTGGAAATTGTTTTTTTGTCTATACCAAAAAAAAGAAGAAAAACGTGGTATTGAATACGTGAATCACTATAGCTACAAGCTCAAAATGTTCGAAGAACAATTTAGTCATTTTACGTGCTCCTAGATTAACGAATGCTCGAACTTTGCCTGAAAACCTAAGTAAATGTTTAACTTTGTTTAACTATGTTTTATTACGATTGATATCGTCATCGATTGTATTTGGATTCATACAAAAAAACCATTCACCCATGTAAGCATATTATACCTACTTTTGTTTTTTGATTGTATAAATTAATTTTGATCTTCTATATATATACTCTCGAAAAAGGTGGAGTAAATTAGTGTTAAAAATTTTTGTGCTAAAAATTATGTAAAAAATTGTTTTTTTAGTTATTTGGTTAATATGTAACTATTTTTTATCAAGTTAAGCATATAATTATAACGAGTGCACAGCAAAAATAATGATATATACTTTAAGATGTAAAAGTGTAAGTGCAATGGCAATTGTAAAAAATTTAAATTGTAAATTATATAAAACTGACGAATTGTACACGTGTCTCAGACCGAACTATGCCCAACTCACTTAAAAAATAATTGCGTGCAGTCTTAAAGTAGCGCATGAGTGAAAAAGGACGAATGTCAAAACGAAATAAATAAAAAAATTCTTACTCCTCGGCAAAAGTTTACTCGGTAAAATTTACACCACTCACATACGCACCTACACACTTGATGGAGACCAGCACGTATGCTTTTCTTGCGTGGCGAACGCAATCGGGAAGTATTATAAAAATGAAATGTGTCGGTTTCGAGGGAACTGGCGGCGGGGAGCAGGCACGGAGGGTTGCATAGCAATAGAACGGGCGCGCGCGCGCGCCTCTGTGTGTGTGTGTGTGTGTGTGTGTGTGTGTGTGTGTGTGTGTGTGTGTGTGTGTGTGTGTGTGTGTGTGTGTGTGTGTGTGTGTGTGTAAAATCATACGGCATTCCAATGTATTTTTGAAGTAAGTATAAGTAGTGTGTACGTGCCCAGGGTTTGAACGCATTGAACTCGATTATATGCACTTGTGTCGAAGGATACATGTATTTATGGTTGCATGTATGTATGTATGTATATTTATATATATTATAAGCGTGTCTGCATTGCCCGAACGTGACTGAAACTTTGCACCGGGAGTTTCACTCTGCTTTGTGACGGATCTTGTAAGGCCCGCAGATATGTTCATATCCATATATATATATATATACACGGTATAGGTACAGGCTTCGATATCGTAATTTTGCAAAATTCTCGGTTGATCACAGAGCGTATTTTTTTTTTTTTTTTTGGTCATTTCCTTCCTTTGAAATTTTGCGCTATACTTACCACGCAATTTCCAGGGCAGAAACGTGCAATTTAAGAGATGGAAAAGAGCGAAGTTAGGCACTCCCGAATGTACTATACGCGCGGAATAAAATCCTAATGCGCTTTCCTATACACACTTATAATAACAACGAACTTTGCGCTTTATAACGTCACTCGCACGGTGGGGGGGGGGGGGTGAGTGCCAGCTTAAATCATTTGAATGCTTAATGCATCTTTCCTTAAATACATCGCTGCATCGGATTTCGTGTGTGTGTGTGCACGCGCGCGCCGTACGTATTGAAAACCGAAAGGCACTCGCGTATTAGAGAGAGAGAGAGAGAGAGAGAGAGAGAGAGTTTAAAGTCTCCGCGTCAGCTGCGCGGCGAGCACTGAAATTATATAGCTTTCACGAGTTCAAACGTAAAGTAAAAAAGCCCAACGAATAGGGGGTAGTGCCATATTAGTGTGCGCGTGTGTGACGGAGCGTTTACGCACGCTCTTAATAGTTCGCATTTATATTTTATTCAATAGATATCGCTTCATATATGTTTTCATTGATGCTTATTTTTCTTAATTTTGCTTAACTCTACAAATCTCTACAAACGTCATTGAATATTTATAAATCAATGTTGCTTTAGAATTTCTATTAATTGATCTCTCGTGCACAAAAAGCATATAACTACATGTATAAATAAAAAAGTACATATGTTAATAAATGAAAAATCCAATACGAGTATGTAAAGCATACATTTATGTCATAGAAAAACAAAAAATAATAATAAATCTACTCAATGTTTTGATATATAACAGGGAATGTGAAAAATTTCTTCGAGTCTGGTTGAAGCAGAAAACGTCGAAAACGAAAATTAGGCGTGGATCGATCGTTCGAATGGCTTGAAGACATTGGCGTGATTCGCAACCGTAAACCATACGGAAAACCCACTAACAGACTAATTTTCATTCGGTTTTCGAATCTTTTCCAAACTCTCTGATGTGTTTGTGGATGTGTCTAAATGAGTAATATTGACTCTTTTAAAGAACAGCAATTGCGTTCGAGACAAAGTAAAATGGACAAAGTAAAATTTTTAATTTTGTTTTTAATTATGAAATATCAATTTTACAAGAGCTTGCCTATGATTTCGTTATACAACTCTGTATATTCGGGAGGGGGGTGGGGGAATAAACAGCTGATTTTTTGCATCAGTATGATGCGCTGATCGGTACTTGATGAAATGTGATTTAAAAAAAAGGAAAATAAGCTAGTGCATAACTACGTTCTGTGCTCACTATTGCCATTGGTGAAAACCTTGAACACGGCCATCCAGTGCTTTATTTTCTCATCATATATAATATTAGAAACCCGCACTCCGGGTAAATTTGAATATTACAATTGATATTTTGAGACTCTTCCACGATCATCCTATATTACACTGTCGCGGTCGCGCGCCGTTGTCACTGTGACCCTTTTTCTCATTCTCGCCCGAGGCTCGTCAAAGGCGCCACTCGACAAGTAAATAACGCTCGCAAATAAAGGCAGATGTAGGTATATATATAGCTCTGTCAAAACAATATTTACGCGCGTACAGAAACGTGCACTTGCGTCCCTCCCCCCCCTTCACATTCTGCCTCTCACGCTGACTCTCTCGGCTACATCGAACTTCTTCATTGAACGCAAGCCCTGCCACGTGACTGTAGCGCGAAAATTCAAGATCACGACCTGCACGATGGGTCGCTGCAGCAAGAATGAGAAAGAGAGACAGAGAGAGGGGTGGGGGGGGGCTTAAACGAGTCATCTTTTTCCCGTCTCCATAGGATGGGGCGGCTCGTGTTATATACAACGTGCTCGCGGACTTTCGCGAAAACGCCTCGAGGCGCGCCTGCCCGTCCACGGCCCTGTAATATAACGTTTATTTATTTATTCTCGGCGCGCGCGCCGTGCCTGTATGTCCGTACATTTCTGTGTCCGCGTACGCGTGCGTGCAGCAAGCATAGAAATCCAGCGTACGCGTAGGGTCAAAACACGATTACGCCTACACCCCCCCCCGCACATCTCGCTTTTATGTATTGACGAAATATCTCATGTACTAGTTTAACGAATTATTAATAATGCAATTTTTTCTATAATTCTGTATCCAAAATCAGAAATCAATACGACTCTCTCTTCGCGCGATTCTCACACACACACACACACACACACACACGCGCGCGAACCGTTATAAATCGTAGATAAGAGAGAAGAAGGAGGAGAATCAATTTGGCGAGGTTTATTTAGTATAGAACGATCGGTATACATGCGAATTGGATTTTGCACAAATCGCGCTGGCCCGAATCCGATGGAACGAGAGAGGTGGAGGTGGAGGATCGAGACTTTTAAGAAGCAATTCGAGACGATCCTCCTCCACTTCTTTTTTCCCCCTTACCGAACCCCACGGTTTTTTACACGGGAGAAATTGGCGAGGGAGGGACGAGGAGGAGGAGGAGGAGCAGGAGGAGGAGGGAGACGGTGAATTTTACAGAAGGATTTCGAGGCGACAGATTCTCGTCTCGTCTTTTGAAATATACGTCGCGGAGTTTTCAAAAGTCCCGAGCAAACGGCGAGTTGCCCAGGATGCGCCACGGAATAAGTCGGGATAGTGGAGGGCGGGGGGGCAATTTAAAAATTGCGCGGAGGATTTTTCTCGAAAGATCGAGAAAGAGGGGGGCGTAGAACGACGTATAGCACGTAGAAGAAATTAGAATCCTACGATTAGCGATTCTACTTGTTTGTTTCAAATATGCCAAGCGTTAAAGTGAAGCATAATACTCGAACATACTGTAATTCTGGAAATCCATAAAGAAGAGAAAAATCGATCTCATATTGATACTGTAGATTTGTAATAATATACATGAAAAACTAATATACTTACGGATAAAGTAAATAAATTTAGAAAATTAATTGCCATTGTAAAATGGTAAATGTTATCGAGTTACAGTCGCGCTTATTACGTGCCATCTCAATCACATCGAACACTGCATTTTGACTCTGTATTATCAGTATGCTGAAATATATTATTTTGAACTATAGATATACCAATGTGTACTGGCCACATTGATTAAATTAAACGACAATGCGTGGCTAAGCTCGAGCGATGCTTAACAAAACCAAAGGAAAAGTCAACAGCCCGGACAGTGGATTGACATCGAATTTCCATGGTAAAAATGCCAGCTAAAACATCGAGGATCGCGACTCGCCGGGGCGCGAAAAGCGCGACGGTCGCGCGCAATCTGCTTAAAATTTTAAAATTAACAGCACGAGCGTGTGTGTATGTGTGTGTATATACGCGCGTGCTCCAAAAAAAAAAAAAAAATCAAAAGCACGAGCTGATCCAAAGCGATCCCTTTACAGAATTACGCGGATTTTTCCATCGCGATTGTGTCTCCGACTGTCCCAGCGTCTGGCCTTTGTCTGGGATTTTTCGCGAGCACAAATATATCACCCCTGTGTGCCGCCACCACTTCCCCCACCCCCCCCCCGCGTCCTCGGAAAAGGAAAAAAACGCAGTGAAAATCAGGGGCGCTTCGCAGGCTCTCCAATATTTTTGTGTACTTGTCCTCCACCGCCACCCATAAGTATGTAGAAAACATTCAAATACTAATATATGTATATATATATATATATATATATATATATATATGTGCTAACAGAACTTTCAGTCTGGTATACAAACGAAAAAAATTAAAACAAGGTGGATAAGAATCTCCGTGAGTTTAGCAGACCGAGAGGTAAAAGCGCGGCGAGCAGACGCATTGCGCTCCCTGGCCTTCCGACGAATGCATTATATATATATATAGATTATATATATATATATATACATATAGGCAGATAAATACATAGACGCCTAAGCCAGACGAGCCAGACGAGCCACAATGTAAAAAGCATAAATTGCGCCCCCGATCTCCGGGACGCGGGCTTAATTCGTTGCGGCAGCTGCTCGCGTTTTCTCCACTTCCTCCTACATTCCACCCCGGCCCCTTCCCTCCTTCCCGTTCGCCTCGCCCCTTCTCTCTCTCTCTCTCTCATTCTCCTTCCTTCTCTCTCTCTCTCTCTCTGTGTTTTTCAGCCTGGAAAATCTCGGTAGTGCGCCGCATGCGCTACTTTCGCGGATTTTACGCCCCGCTCTTATATTTATACACACTTTCGCTCTCCGCTCACGTGGAAGACAAGGGATGTGGAGCAGAGAGCGAGCGAGAGAGACAGAGAGAGAGAGAGAGAGAGAGAGGAGAGAGAGAGAGAGAGAGAGAGAGAGAGAGTAGGCGAAATATTCGCTTCGTGGTTTTTTTGCGGTGGTCTGAACAAGCCTTATCTCTCGTCCCCCGCCCCCCTCTCTCTCTCTCTCTCTCTCATTCCATCTCGCGGAGGGCGGCCCGCGAAGGCGGGATTTCGTCGGCGATGCAGGAAGGCAGTGTTTGTTATACATATCGTATACCTATTATGCCGTTGTGGATTTTTTTTCTTATTTAGAAGCTACGCGCAGCCCCACTCGTCGAGGCGCGCAGTTTAGTTTTGGAGTCGTGAAAGGGCGATAGAAGCTTATTTTTTTTTTTCATTATTGTTACTTTCGTGGGAAAATGCTCGGGAGTAGAGTCTGGGTGTTTCGCTGATTAGCAAAGTTGCCGGGAGGTGCTGTTATACTAATTGTAAGTTAAAAAAAAAAAGAAGAAAAAAAAGAACATAATTATGATCTAGTTGAGGTTTTTGGTTTGCGAAAATTCTTGAAAAGAAAACTCTAGCATGATAGGGACTCCCATTCTTCTTGCACGTTGATTCGTTAGCAATTACCTTCCATTTCATAATATTGCGCATATAATTAATGCACAGCTTTCACCCGACCATCCCCATGATTTACGTGTACACAGCAGCCAACCACCGACGACAATTCATCGATCCAAGTGGATACGGAGAACGTTTTCAAAGTTACGTTTATAATTTTGAGCGTTTTCGTTTCCGCGCCGTCTGATGGATCTGCTTAAAGTTTCGCAACGATGTAGCTTAAGCGTGAACGAGGGATGTGGTGAATTAAAATTTGCAATGATTTAATGCTTATATTTATAATATTGTTTAAGCAAAAAATTATTTTCGATAGTGTCCCTTGATCATAACATAGAATACTTAAATAAAGCTAATGCTGTATGACTTATCGACGAGACTAATAATAATTAATGAAAAAAAAAGAAGAGACCATTTATATGGTAGTCGTTGAATTTTCCTCCACACCTGGTTCACTTTCAAAGGAAAAAAAATCCTAGGAAAAAACGACGCGAAACAAAAAAGTCCCTCCGCAGAAAGAAACGCCACCGATGAAGAAGCAGAAGAACGGTAGATGGAGGGAGCAAAGATCGCAAGAAAATTCTACGAAATCGCCTCGGCTCTCGTGCGACCATTTTCGCGCTCTGAAACTGTCCCTCCGCCCTATCCCCCCGGCCTCGGGGCGACCGTGCCACCGCCTCGCCGCCCCGGTCCATCGACAACGGGGCTTTTATCAATGCTCCTTCTGGCGACGCTGTTATTATACGCGGGGACCTATGGGCGACACGATCGCGTCGTCGGTTTCGCGGAGCCGTCGTCGTCGTCAACACGCGGCTACCTCCTCCCCCCGCCCCTTCGTAATCCATCCCGGTGTGCGCGTGTGTGCGTGAGTGCGTGCTTAAGCACAGCGCGAGAGCGCGGGCGAGAGACGCAGAAACTGCGCGCGCCTCTGCCATCGTAGGGGAGAGGCGAACGAGAGTCAAGAGAGGATAATCGGGGAGATTTCCTTCAGGAAATTACTTTCTCAACGAGGCGAAAGCCCCGCGGACGCGGCGGGTTTTGCGCGCGCGCAAATCGAGCCAATCGCACGCGATATATATATATATATATTTATACACACAGATACATATATATATGGATGGATAGATGCATAGATACTGCCCCGAGCAACGTGTGTGTTACTTTGGGTACGCGCGCGTGTGCCTACCGATGCGTTTTCAGTTATACTTCCGCGTCTATGCCATCGACGATATATTTTATATGCGCTCAGTGTATGCGTGCATTGATCGATAATATATATATATATATATATATATATATATATATATATATATATATGCATATGCATGATATATTCTCAGCGCAAAGGTGCCTCCATGTCTGTGTATACGTGTGTTTGCGAGGCTCTCGGGCATTTAGAAATTTTTATCCCGATATTATTGAAGAAAATATAGATGTCGTTAGAGTAATATATATATATATATATATATATATATATATATATATATATATATATGAGCGAGATTTCGATCTGCCCGATAGAGAGAGATTTTAGATTAATAATTTCCGTGTGCTTCTCGAGCCGCAGAGAGCGCGCCGTTTCCTATTCAATATAATCTTATATATACATATATACGAGTATGACTAGAGAGAATATTATATACTTTTCTCGTGGCTGGAATATTTTTTCTTTTCATTGCGCGGAACACGTCGAGAAGTAAATTTCATCGATTTTCAAATAAGATTTATACTGTGTTGAACGAGTGAATTTTTCTTTTATTTAGGAACATATATCTCTAACTATAATCATTATTTTATCTTTTTTTATTATCAAGTATAATAATAGTAATAGTATATAATCCATAAGCTAGTGATAAAAGTATATAAGATTGAAATGATTAATGGATTCAATTGGTAACTTATTGTTCGATCGCAGGAATTCTCCACTATTATCAAAATACGAAGAATAAAGTATTATAGAATGTTTTGGATATACTTTCTCAATTCCTATGAAAAATATCACTAGCCTAAAAATCTGCCTTAGGATTAAATTTAATATTCAAATAAATTGAAATTTGTTTTTATTAGACTTACATTATTATAAACACTATAATAAATATCCATTTGAATCTCAGAAATAATCGAATCTCGGTGTGCGCAGTTACATTATGAGCAGATTTTTTTATTTTTTTTATTTTTAATCCTATGAAATATTAAATAAACAAATATCCATATAGAGTGCACATTTCGTATATATAGGTATATTACGCCAAAATCAGAGCAGATAAAAAAAGACAATAGTGCCAAAGGTGGAAGTGGAAGGGTAAAAAGTCTTTTGATATTCTATACATCAGTGCAGTTGGTATAGAGAGGGACAACAGTTCAAAGCTCCGACGTTGGTTTAGCTGACTGTATACCATGTTTATATATATATATATATATATATATATATATATATATATATATATCCAATAAATCCCTCTTTGACCGTCTCAGCGGAAAAAAGCCGGTAAATTTATCATATAAAAAGATGTGTCGGTATGTATGTATGCGTATATATATATATTCTCGCGCAAAATAGATCGAATAAATCCAATGGATTTTCGATAAATTCACCTTAGATAGAACGGTCGTAATGTAGACCAGACGAGAACGGAATCGTGAGCTCGACAAAAGAAAATATCCTGCAGTATATACACTTTTTCTTCCCTGCATACTGGCCGCGAGCCAATCATACTACACTTCCGAATACATGCTGAATACACTTGGTACACTTTCGCAGTCATTCATCGTAAAATTGACAAGCTCAAAGAGTGTCCAGAGATGTTTTTTTTTTTTTTTTTTTACCCCCGTAGATTTCACGCGTTCACTAGATCCACTGCTCGCGCTGTTCGCAAAAGCTCTGGCCTATCCCGTGGCTTTTACAGTTGTAATGCAAAATTCATGCGCAGCGATTTATACGGTAGTAAAGTCGAAGGGGGCACCGTACGCGGACAAATTCACCGTGCACGGATTCATTGGCAATTCGCGTTATCGTGAATTTAAATCCAGGACGATAGTTGTAAGCCGGGTGTAAGATGAGAAAACGCCCACGAGCCTGAATAATTTCCAAGCCTCGAGTTATTGGAGATAATGGCCGGAATGAGGTTGAGCGGTCAATTTTGAAGGGCATTTCATTAAGTCAAGAAAATGAAATTTTTCGCCCTCGCCTATTCGTGATCGGAAATTTTTCTCACCACTTGTTACGCGTTACTTTTGCTACACCCTATCGGTCGTATTCAACTTTATCTTAATTCGAATAATATAATCATCTCAACTCGCTCGCTCGCTCTGTCTCTCTCTCTCTCTCTCTATAGGTGGGGTGGAGGGGTGTCCTTATCGTACAAAAAATGCCAGCAACAAGTTAAAAGACTAAATATTCCAGCGTCAAATGAATTCATAAACACCCAGACTAATTAACGGCTCTCGTGCCGCTCGTTCAAGAGCGGATAAAATTATTGCCCAATTATATAATCGATTGTTCGTACCTCGCGGACTGACGCTTCCCTTTCGCGGTGTCCTACCCCCTCCCCCTCACCCCTTCCAATCGGGTGGACGACAAAACTCATTATCGGCAAGAGCTGCGGCACGGGAGAAAGTGACATCGATCGCGAAAGTATCGCGCCGGGTAGTGCGTCGGTGCCAGATGATGAACAATTATCGCGCGCTAAATTGCCCGAGTGGCCTTTTATTTTTCTTTCTTTCTCCCTATAATTGATCGACAACGTCGCGAGCTGCGGTTAGGAGCCAATTGCGAGCGGTGCCGTCGGTGGAGATGTTATTGTTCATACTTTACTGTGGAGTATCGAATGTAGACTGGCACTCGGTAATCGAGCGAGGAGTAAAGGAAAAAAAATGGACGATCTTGGCTAGAACTGCGAGAAATGGATTGAATCGGAAAAGGGGCCAAAAAAAAAAAACATTAAATTTACCGAAATCCTCCGTTGGAATGATCTGTTTTTTCATGGACTTTTTTCTTCTTTCTCCGCTGAGCCCCGTTATGTTTCAATTCTCAAAATACTCAAAATCCGTATATACGAAGTATAATAGTACAATAAATCTTAGTCGATGGTATATACGAATATATCGAAATTCTCCTGTGACCGTCATCGAAACGCGATCGCTCTCAAACCCAGCTTTTCGCACCGCAATATATATATATACTCATAACGAAATTTGCATCGATATAAAATAATCCAAATTTGCGCGCAGAGTTGCGGTCGTGCACCCATCCCTTCGCGATATTATGTATATAAAAAGCGCGGTGCGCATATCGAAAGCGAGTTAAAAATCCACGCGCGCCCCGTCGTTTGCCATTGGCCAAAAGCCATAGATTCGAGCAATGATACGGGTATGGAAGCGTCGAACGAACAAGGGACAGACACATATGGGGAAATGGCGTCAAAGGATCTCATGCTCTCTCATTCTCTATCTCTCTCTCTCTCTCTCCTCTCCCTCTCCTCTCCCTCTCTCTTTCATCGCAGAATCGGCTTTGACTGACCGGAGAAGATAGGCGCGGAGTGTTTACGTTGCGTGTACGAGTGTATTGTAACACAGTGGACGGCATCCCGGGTGGCGCGTGCTCACTACCCCGGAAATTAACGCCTCAATATTCAGGGATGCATCAGCTTTGCGTTCTCTCTCTCTCTCTCTCTCTCTCTCTCTCTCTCTCTCTCTCTCTCACCTTTCCTCTAATTCGATACCGGCCGTTAGAAGCGACAATAGAATTATGCACTGTTCTGCGATATCGCGAGCGCCACTCGCATAGGGCGCGTGATTGCGATGCGACGTTAAGTCGGGCAAATATAATTAACGGGACCGGCCAGAGAGAGAGAGAGAGAGAGAGAGAGAGGAGAGAGAGAGTGTGTGTGTGTGTGTATTTGTGCGCGTCTGTCCATCTTTCCATTTTTATGCATTGCCATATGATGCGCTGCATAAGCCTACACCGTACACGAATGCAACAAGTTGGACACTAAAATGTTTATTGCACATACTTATGTCGACGGCCTCAAACGTAAAAAATAATGTCGGACACTATTACACTACTTGATTGTTCAATGGCGGACTTTTACTACACCAATTTTTGGAAAAATTTTTATATATTTATCTGTCGGACCTCGTGTTCGAAATTCAGGCGAATGAGTCCACGTATACATATAGCATCATCGCCCATTGTTATTGCTGCCGATGTATGTACTGCGTCTATTTTCTCCGTGATTATATATATATACAAAGGAGCTTTCGTCACGGGCGGCTTCCTCTCGACCCGATCCTCTGCTCTTATGCTTATAGCAATATCATTTTTTTTCTCCCATTAACCTCCGACCACCCCCGCCGATGTCTCACGTTTTCCCGTGGAAATATCGCTCGGCCGATCCCTGCGGCCGCGGTTCTTTTGCGGTGTATACGCGTAAATATAGGCATTATTATTATTATTATTATTATTATCAGTGTCATCATCATCATCATCATCATCATCATCATATATAGAGGCCGTTTTATCGTCGCATTGTGCAACGGGGCAATATACAATAATGAGTTGTTTTGTTGTTGCGTCCACTTACGTAAACCGCGGGCAATATGGAAGTCAAGCCGAGCATTTGCATGGAGTTGCGCTTAGGTTAATTTAGCGCCTGTGAGTTTATTGCTTTCCTTACCTGGAACAAAAAAAAAACAGAAGCGGAATAAGTGTTAGTTGTATCTATATATCCGATATATCTATAGAAACGAGTCGTCGAGACACGCTTGAATAAATAATAATTAATAACAGATCGTAATTATGATTTCTATTCAAAAATTGATGAATATATTTATAGAGGAATATTAATTAAGACTTATTCATTTTTTTCCTCGATACTGAAACAAATTGAAGGTCTTACGCTTTATTTACAGACAAAAAAATTTCAATTTTAATTTATATATCTTGTTTTTAAGTTTTGCTATGAGAAAAGTTTCAGAACTCTTGAATAATGTGGAAACAAACTCTGGAACAAAAAAACAACAGACTTTTTTTAAAAACTTTACATGGAATTTTTTCCTAATTGCCGAATTTTACGGGGATGATTTTTATCTGGAAAATTCAACGTCCAATTTCAAGATAAACTTTATTGCCCTGATCCCTTCTTTGAACCTCGACTTCTAAAAATTTTACACGGAAAAGGCGTTCTGTCGAAAATTCGAAGCTTTTCTTCCCTCCATTAAAGTTTCGCGCGCTAGTTTTAGCAGCAGGTCCATCGGTTAGCCGTATAGAATTTTAACGCGCGTAGCTTCGATTGTCGGATAAATAAAAAACCACGGTACTTCCGGGTGTTTCAATGCATTTGACCTTATTTACGCACAATTCCGCCCTCTTTTAGAAGCGAAGGAGAAAAATCAGATTTTTTTATTTTCAGTCGACGATTTTAACTTCGAAATTTTCTTCAAGGTTATGGTTAAGGTCAGAATTAAGGCTACCATTTAATACAGCCAGGGGGAAATCTTATACGTTTCTATGAAAATACCTTCATATAATTGTATTCTTTACTAAATTAGTCAAGGGTCCTAAAATTTTTCCAATACTATAGCAATATGTAGAATTCTTGTAGAATTGAAGTAACGAATTTCATTTGTCTTGTATAAAACAAATAATACAATCAAAATATTAATTATAATTGAGAAAAGACCTTAAGGGTCTTCTCAGCACCTCGTAAAAAGCCATCTCAAAGGAACAAAGATGCAAATTTATCGTTGAGTCGCAAAATGAAGCAAAAAAGCGATTAAGCACCAAAGATCCTCTCTCTCTCTCTCTCTCTCTCTCTCTCTCTCTCTCTCTCTCTCTCCCTCGCCTAATCTCCTTATATATCTATATAGACTGTGTGAGAAAAGCGCAATTCTACATTTTCACGATTCGGCTGGACGATCGGCCCCCTCTCCTCGCCCCATCGCGCGAACAATGCGCCGGTCGCAATAATCGCGGCCAAGCGCGTTCCCTTCTCCTCTTTATCGTCGAGCCGATGCTTAAATTCAAGAAAACGACGGGGTTCGGAGTGCGAAAAGAGGGATGGGATGAGAAAAAAATGGTCGGATATATATATATATATATATATATATATATATATATATATGTCATCGAGCGCGCTGGGGCGAGGGGAGGGGCGAAGGAAGAAAAGCGCAGGCAGACGAATGGCGACGGATCCTTTTTAGAAATGCGAAGGATTTTAAGCGGCTGCGCAGAGCATAAATATACAAAGAAGAGAGGCAAGAAAAGGGGTGTGGAGCGGAGGAGTTGATTGCGCCTACGTCTTCTTCGGCGTCTCCCTCGGCCTCGCCCTCTCACTCTCGGCGTTTCGCACACAAAAGGGAAAATTCGCACGGGCGAGAGAAGACACTTTTCTCTCAATCCTTCGCTCGTTCCTAGAGCGACGCCGAGCGCGTGAGAGGGAGAGAGAGAGAGGGGGGGGGAGTGAGTGATCGGAAGAAAACAATATAGAGGTGACGGAAAGAGGGGGGCGCGCAGGAGGGCGGCGGATTTTAAAAACCATGGGAACAATGAAATGACAAATTTGCGAGAAAGAGAGGCAGAGGGAGAGAAAAAGGTAGTCGAGGAGAACAATTTGAACTGTAAAGAAAAAGTGTACGATAAGAAGTCGGCGGAATAGAAACCGAGCAGAGATGGTGGGTGGGGGAATTGGAAATTGAAGGGGGAAAACAAAGTTTCTTTTTTCCTCAGTTGTCTTGAGATTTTTATAGAGCCTCTATTTAGGCTAATCCGCGGAGAGAGAGAGAGAGAGAGAGAGAGAGAGAGAGAGAGAGAGAAAGAGAGAGACAGAGTAACTTTCGAATGCCTTCTGTTTTATCATCTTTTTAGAGGGAACATTTGCAGACGAAAAAATGCTGAATCGTTCAAGTTAAATAATGCAGTAATGAAGCGAAAGCGTTGCGCATACTTAAATACGGTCGCACATATAAGTGATTTTTTCTTTATTCACATTACTTGTTGTCGTATGCATACGATAGCAGAGCTTATATATAACACATGTTGCGAACTATATCAATATAACTATTATTATGCAATCTTTAGTTAAAAAGTTTGTTGTTTCTTTATTTGAAAATTGTTTCTTAAAAATATCAATTCAATATAAAAAATATATAAACCATTAATTCGATATTCATGAATTACACGAATATTTCATGAGAATTCAGGTAAAATAGTCATAAACTTGAATTATCATTGTTCAATAACACGATCGTTCTTTACAGCAACGTGAGAAATATTTTCATACTTACAACGATCGGCTATAATAGAATTAAAATTAACTAGAGAAGACAGTATAGGAAAATGAATGCTAATTGAAAAACTGAAGTTCAAGTGAAATTGTATTGAAAGTACTAATTTCTTAGACACAGAGCATGAGAAAATTTGTTAACAGAGCAGTTGAAAAGAATTTTTTTTTTGTTTAATACGTACCGAGGAAAATGATTTTTATATTTATTAACGTTTTTGTTCAACTTATGCCGTGGTCTTTTTTCCAAAGACAAAGAGTAATTTTAAGATTGAAGAAAGGACGAGAGAGGGGGGGAGGAGAGAGATGAAGAGAGTTCTCTAAATTGCTCAAGACGTTCTGAGAGGTAAAAAATGACGTGGTAATGATATAGAAGGAGAGAGGATCAGCTCGAGCAATTGCAAACTGAAGAAAAATAATAAAAAAAAAGGATAAGAAAGCAAAGAATAAAACAAAGGTAAATGAAAAAAAAAACGAGAAATGGCGAGTGAAGAAGAATGCTGAGAGAGAGAGAGAGAGAGAGAGAGAGAGTGTAGCACGGGAATAAAAGTGGATTATTGCGAGAGAACGAGTCGTTCGCATTTGCATTCAAATTAAATGATTTAATTGGAAGCGACGTTAATCTGAAAAATTGGATATAAAATTTAAAAGGATTTACTTAACAGAAATTAGGAAATAATACGTCAGAGTCGGAAAAATATTTAATGTAGAATGAAAAATTCCGGATTCTGTACGAATATGCCTGTGTGCGTGTGTGCGTGTTTTAATAAATACCGTGTCAGTTTCCGAATGAAAACCGCATCTATTTTTATTATTATTGGATTTTTTTTCTTTTTATCAAATGAAAATAATTTCAGTAATTTTAATATCCCTAAGTGTTCGAGCTCGTTTTAAATAATTATTTTTCGGGAACACTAGAATATAATCCGAAAACAGTCATGAACGAGAGATAATTGAAATTAGCGAAATAGCAGAGAGACAGAGCGAGAGAATGAGAGTTAGAGGCGAATAGAGGGGTCAGAATCAGCATTACAGGGGCTGATCGAAAAAAACTTCTAAAGTTACAATCAGCAACAAGAGGAGAAAAGAAAATAAACAAAAAAACAGACGAAAACAAAGCGGCTCCGAGAAGAGGTAGGCAAGCGGAGAGAGAGAGAGACAGAGAGAGACATCGAGAAAATAAGAGGATCTAAAATAGCAGAACTGGAGGGTATTGCCTATATATATTTGAAACGAAAGGTGAAGCACCGTGAGAAACGAGGAAGCAGAAAGTGAGGGGGAGAGAGAGAGAGAGAGAGAGAGAGAGAGAGGAAGAGAAAGAAAGATTGAGGAAGCGGCAAGGGCCCGGGTTCGACGTATATATACTACCTACATCCATAAGCACCGTGGCAGCGGAATGGCAAAAGGAGCAACAGCCACGCCGCGCTCTCACAACGAAGGGAGAAGGAGAAAGGGACAGAGAGAGAGAGAGAGAGAGAGAGAGAGAAGAGGTAGAATATAATAAGAACACTTGTCGCTCATCTTATATACACATTTAAGCACACACGTATAGGCATTTACACATAACCCGTTCTCCAATAATTCGAGTGCACAGCCCTACAACCAGCTAGGTAAGGACGGGGAAGGGGTTGGCAATTGTGGCACCCATGGAGATAGTATCCCGGTGTTAGCTCTCTCTCTCTCTCTCTCTCTCTCTCTCTCTCTCTGTCTCACACCAAGACACTACGTTCAGGTACACAGCTCTGCGCTGATGGCGTTTTTGCTTGTATTTTGCAAGTTGGCATAAAGGATTAGTCTTGAGCGCGCCCCGAGAAGCCGCTAAGACGGAGCGAAATTTCTCGTTTGTACGGGGATACAAGTCGCGGGCGAGAGAATGACAGAGTGAGAGAGAGAGAGAGAGAGAGAGAGAGAGAGAGAGAGAGAGAGTTGGGGAGGGAGAAATGAAAATGGTATGCTGTAAAAGCAGCAGCAACAGCAGCACGCGCTCGTGATGCCGCTCTCATATATAATGTACACTTCAGTCGTGCGAACGTTTTGGCTTATATTAATTTCGAAAGAGCTCCGGCGCGCCCGAAGAAGAGAGCCAATGGTTAATTTTCAAGAGTCATTCCCACGTATACGTACATGTATATGAATGTGTGTGTGTGTGTGTGTGTGTGTGTGTGTGTGTGTGTGTGTGTGTGTGTTCAATGGCCACCGCGGTGGGAGTGGCGGGAGGAGGGAGTTCAACTCTCCTACCAGTGCTAGAATTTTACCGAGTTCCTTGATGGACTGATGCATCGAGCGACAGCGTCGCGTCCCAGTTAGATGGCAAAACGATATGCACTTTTTTTCATTTTTTTTTCTTTTGCAAGCAGCGATATTAAGGCGTGATAAACTTTCTCGCGTTCATGGAGAGAGAGAGGGGGAGAGAGAGAGAGATAGAGAGAGCTATTGCAGGAGTGAAAACACGCGGCCATGACGAGTGAAGTTTCGTGAGACGCGAAGTTCGTGACCTTATATTTAGATATATATATAGCGAGGGAGTGACGGACGGTAAAAAGAGTTTCATAAATCTCGCGCCCTCTGACCGCTGCTGTTGGGTGACGTTGACTTTAGTTCCTTCCTTTTTGTTTCGTGTTTACGTGAAAATACTCCTCCTCCACCCCGCCGCCAAGACATTCGTCCCCACGTCATTGAGTAACTCGTTGGATAGAGTCCACCAGTCGAGAGATCGCTTCGATAAAGAAAATCGCGAAAAAATACAGCTGAGAAGTACCACGCACCCTCGAGGATATATATATATATATATATATATATATATATATATTGTGTGTGCAGCAGTAGTAGATTATATAGGACGAGAGCTGTGCAGCTCTCCGGGATTATCTCCGCGACTTTCGTCATTTGTCAAAGGCAGTAATGCAGAGAGTTGCAGAAAGATCGACTTTTTTTCTTTTCAGATTAATATACATACAAATGCACCAGGTGACTTTGATCGATAGGTCGGATCGTTAAGCTCGCGTATATATATATATATATATATATATATATATATATATATATATATATAGCGGCTGAAGATTAACTTGTATACGATGCTCGCGTTATATCGAGTGATGTTTTTTCTTCCGCTTAGCTCGCCAAATATTGACGATTGAAAAAATGCTCGTAATGCTGCATTACCTCTCTTATTGAGGTATATATGGTATTTTTTTTTCAATCACAGCAAAGCAAGAATCTTTGATAGAATCTCGAATCGTCCCTAATCGGTATTTTTAAGTACGGCTGCGCCTTCGTTTCGTGGACGTATAAAGAAAAGCGTTAATTTATATTATTATATATTTATTTATATACCTTTTTATTATATATTATTATATATTTATTTATGTAATATTATTATATAGCGAATTTAGATTCGGTGGGAATAGTGAATTATTCCTTGGAAACTGCACGACTGTGCTTCTCGATAGTGGAACTCAAGTATTGCTACGCTTCTTTTAATCGCCAAAATCTAAAGCATTTTCTCAAAGAGAAAACGGTTATTTAAACTTACTCTCCATATGGCCAAGAAATTATGTCAGATATAGTAGAGATCCTAAAGTATTCGATCCACATTGAGCGAAGTAGTTCTGATTACCTTCAAAATTAACCCCGTAAAGTTCTAGGACTTAACGTGCTCGCCTCCCATTCCGAAGATTTAGTGCTCTCTTACTTACAATTAGTACCGCGCTCTAATTGAAGGGGATTACTATAATAATGCAGGCAAGAAAGTGCCGTGCTTTCGGAATGGAGTAACGCTAGCATCTCAAAATTTGATGGGGCTTGTTTTGGAAGCTGTCCAGAACAATGTCTCGCTCGATACGTATCAAATTCGTAATCCGTATTTTACGCATTCTTGTGGTTAGACGATTACAACACCCACCGATATTATTCAATCATAGTGGTTGCGAAGGAATATCCGAGCAAAGAATATAAATTTGTGCCAATAAATGTGTGCGAAACATGCCATTTTGATTCATAAGAAAATAGTTGAACTTAATCGCTTACATCGAAGAAAAACTGTTTCATTTTTTGAAGATCGTACACTGATCCCTCTGTAACATATAAAAATACTAATACCATTATATCCTGAATGATTACATACGATAATATGATAATCTTATTTGCGATTAACAAAAACGTCGAGGATGGCCCTTTCTGAATCGTTAACCACAACATCTCTTTCCATATGCATTGTTTGATGTAAGTTCTGTGCTGTTTTTTCTTTTCTTATCTTTTTTTCCTCTTTTACGTAATTTTTTCTATACTTAGGTGTCAAAAAATCATATTTACTCCTCTAACACTTTTACCGCTAACCTGTTTTTTTTTAAACAGATGCTGAATTTTCATTATTATTTCATTGTTTGTTCAAGGGCAAATATCGGTAGAATGTCGCCAAAATAGATGTGAAAAAATTCAGAACTAGAATTAAGATATACTGATAAAACAATTTTGACATTTGTATTTTTATAGTATTAGGAATCGAACGCTAAAACTTGAAAAAATGCTGTACATAAATGCTGTATTAATTCCCTGTAGTAATTCCTTGATAAAATAATTAGGAATCATCCGAACACGTCGAAATAGAACTTATATTCCTCAAAATTATGCCTATAGCTAATTGTTATACTTTTTGGATTCTTCCCTATTCTTATTCTTCCATGTAACATTTATTAATTTAGCGAATACTTTATTCCAAGGTATCATTGTTAGAAAAGGTATAGAACATTTCTAGCCTATCGGGAGTAATTTACGTGATTTTGACCAAACTATCCCTGATATCTCACGTTCTATCTCCAAAAATCTATATATCATATCCTTGTTGAATATCTGAAAACTTCGTTATTGCCCATCAAGAAAAAGACCTCGAAGAAATCGACATAAAGGAAGCAAAAAGTCCCTTCCCCATCCGACTCCCCTTTAGTCCCTCTGTACCGCAGTACCAATTCCCTGCTGCTGCTGCTTGTCATCTTGGATCATCGCGCGAATTATCGAAATTCGATCAGAACTCCTATCCCCCCCCCCATCCACTCTCCAGGATGTTCCACCAGGCAGCTCTGAACGCCCTCTACTAGCGGCTCCCGCGTCGTACGGCGAGAGATCGCGCGGGGGTGGCGGAGGAGGCGCGCGGACAGAGGGAGAAACGAGTCGAGGAACCTGATTCGATTTGGGGCCCGTCGACGGCGCGATGCGCGGCGTCCGAGCGGACTTTAATTAAATGAGCCGCTCGGCCCGTTGGCTCTCGGCGCGCGAGTAGGACATTAATTGAATAATCGCTGGCTGCCCCCCTCTCTCTCTCTCTCTCTCTCTCTCTCTCTCTCTCTCTCTCTCTCTCCCCTCTGACACATACACACACATTGCGGTACAGGTCCAAAGAGAAGAGCTGATGGAGGAATGGAGGTGGAAAAATTGCTCTCTCTCTCTCTCTCTCTCTCTCTCTCTCTCTCTCTCTCGCTCTCTCTCTTGTCCGAAGGCTTTGACGAAAGTTGCCCTCGCGCGAATCGGCCGTGGCGTGTAAGGAGGGGGAGCAGAGAGGGAAGAAGATAATTGCGACGTCACGTTCAATTTTGTGCGGTCGTTCGCTGAAGTTCGCCGAAGCTGGTTCGCGGACGGGCGGCGAGCGGGGAGAAAGAGAAAAAGGGCGAGCGCGGCTTTTCCTTCTCTCTTTTTTGCTAATTAGGTATAACTCGGAAAGGAGTGTGATTTAATCAGTTTTTTTTTCTATTTAATCTCGTCGCACAAAGGCAGCGCGCGTGTTTTAAAGGATTCGTTATTTTAAAATCAACATTAAACATTTAAAACGAATTTTGTCGAAAAATCACTTTATATATATATATGCGCTTGGTAAGATACTACTGTGAAGTTTGTTAAATATTTTAAGAATGATCACGTAGGTAAAAGATCACTTTTAAATTGTCAGAATATCAAGTAGCTCACATCCTCCTGAGAAAATTGATCTAAAAGGTATTTTAGGTAACTAAAATAGCTAAAGCTAATAAATATTAATGTACGTATCCTGTATTATTGATTGATCGTAGTCCAAATTTAGATTAAAGACGCCGATAATATCTTGGCTTCTCGGTAAAGAAGCTACCAAGAATAGATTTAAAAATTTCAGAAAATATTTTCATTAATTGTAAATAATAATCCCTTTACAATAAGACCTATCTATGACGTTAAATTTGTTTTACAGTAAATCAAAGCAATTTTATAGATTGAACATTGTACTTCTGTCGAGTATTGTGAACTAAACAAAGAAATAAAAAAAATAAAATGTTTAGAATTTTATGGAGCATTTTCGAAAGTTAATTAAATTTATGTAGTTTTGCTAAGGTTGTTTCACCGGTCTGCCTCGCTATTTCATTTGCCTAGTTCTATGCCTCTGTAAATAAACGTTGTCGAAGTGCTTTGCGTTGAAATCCAAATATGAAGTCAAAAACGCGGTAAATTGAAATCAGCGCATATAACGTAAGGAATTTGTAAAGAGGAACAGGAGAGGAATGAGGGTCGAAGAAGATAAATTTATATTATATTAAATAAGAAGAAGATATTTTCTTCGAATTATATAACCAAACGTAAATAAAACATATAATACGACGTTCTTACGGAGTAGATGGAGATTAAAAAATTAGTGAGAAGCCGTAAATGTATCTAAAACTGTATTAAGCGCGGAAAAAGATACTGGAAAAGTGAATATGATGTGAGCTAAAAATAACGAATAAAAAATTATTTCTTGCGTTTTCACAGAAATTCTGAATCCTAATTTCTGGGAATTATGATGAACTGTCGTTGATCCAATGTCAAAAACGTTATGCTATGTGACAATTTATACATTTCGATTGATCGCGTAGGACACGTTTTCACATGATACATTAGTGCTATTTTCGGCTTTTCTTTACATTGTTGATTATTTGCAGCAGAATTGGACGAATTTAAATGGCTAGTTGAAATTTAAATATAATATGAGATTGAGATATTGTCAGCAATGCATTTACTTGCGACGAGGAATAAAATTGAAGAAGTATAAAAAAGAATTATTTGCCTATATATAAATACATATATTACTATATGTATTATATATACACGGTTCGCCTTATAGGTCATGCATCGGGCTAATAGGAAAAGATATAATACTGTCTTATATAAAATTTTTCTCAATCTTCTAAGTAAATTAGTAATGTCTGTTGGAATTTCAAAAAAAAAGACCACAAGGCTGTCGGAATTTTTATATAATCGCTATTTTTTAACACTTTATATAGTTTTAACGAGATTAACAATCCTTGTTCTCAATTTGAACGCTACAATAATAATAATTATTATCCATTGTTCGTAAAATATTTTTATTGAATTTCTAATTATGTAGAAAATAAATGAAAATTTATCAATTGTAAAATTTAAGTTCGAAATCCTTCTCTCCTTCTCACTCTTTCTCTCGTGCATTGCGAAGATGAACTTCTATCTGCCTAAATAATTGCGGTAAAACTGCCGAGACAATTGATGCTTATAATCAAGAACAATATTACGTCATAAACGCACATAATGTGCACTCCTTTATATGCTTCTAAGAGAATCTTTTTTTTTTTTGATTTTCTAACAGAGCTTAGGCCGGTTACGACACGCCAATGCTATGGGTGCGGTCACGCGGAATAATTTTCTTTACGTCACATACAGATATAGCGACTTCACTATTCGAATGCTAAAAGAATATGCCCGATCACGTACTATAATTATCAGAAAATAAAGATTTCGATAATTCATGCAATTAAAAACGTATTTTTTTCCGGCATAAATCACAGAATTATCGCTGATATTAAAATCCAGTTTTAAAAATGGATTGAAATATCTCTAAATATATTCAATAACCATTGAAATTGCTTTGAATTCTCATAAATATCCGCGAATATCCATTAGATCATGAAAACAGTTAATTTTTATTAGCAAAAAATGAGCATAACACTGATACAAGATACTCATACTGTACTAATTATACAGATATATGGTCAAAATTAACTCTTATGTGAAAAACGAGCACAAAAAAAAACGTGAAATTTCAATCGTTAGAACAATCCCGTAAAACGTGTCTGTTAATTTCGGTAAATTTCCAGCAGCGCGCATAATCGTCGAGACGCAGAAACAGCAACAAGCACGTATAATAATACTCCAGTGGCGATATTATCACAAAGTTAGCCGGCATTTAATTATCGCCAATCTGCGTTACGTGTGATTTTTTTTTCCCCCTCGCTCTCCAGACGACGTTAATACATCGCAATACCCGGTATTAATTATCGTCAAACCGTGCGGATGCAGCTTCATTTTTTTTCGCCTCGCGATCGACGGGCCGCGGCGCGCCTCCGTTGCTTCACTAACGCCAGTATCTTACGATTTCGGTGTATTGGCTTGCTCGACTGTAAATGAATCGCGCTATCGCTCGTACGGGCGCGTGCACGCGCACACACACACACACACGCACGCACGCACGCACGCATACGCATCTACATATATGCCTGGATTAAAGACAATAGGTTAATTTTTAAAGGGAGTCTCGAAATATCGGATTTATAACTCTTCTCGCGAGGACAATGAGTCGCGGCGCGTTTTACCGCCGTGAACGAGAGTTCCTTGCGTCGCACCGATCCCACTGCGACTTCGTGCGTAAAAACAAAGAGCACAGTCTCGCCGAGACACGGGCATACGTTTACGATCTTCGTAAAGGCAAGGAGGGCTATTAATACGGCTTTTGCAGGACACGGGTGAGAAAGTCGCGCGAATAACGTGAAAGAGGAAAGAGAAACACGTATCACCTTTGTGTGATGCATTTTCAGAGATTGAGCTACCAATTTTGTGTGTGTGTGTGTGTGTGTGTGTGTGTGTGTGTGTGTGTGTGTGTGTGTGTGTGTGTGTGCGCGCGCGTGTGTGTCTGAGGGTATGCACGCGTGTGTGTCTACACTCCTGCTACACTATAAACATTATACTTTATCGTAGAAAATAAAAGTTACACAGATAAAGCTTATCTTGTCGTTATCGTTTAAACTATAATCCCTATATATATTAACACGCGTGTATCTTTTATTTCTATAACTTGTTGAAGAGATTCGTGATCTTGCGCGCTCGTTTTGCGATATGATTATTAATGTATAAAAGTAAATTGTTTCTTTATGATATAATCAATATAGTCAATAATTATAGCGAATTATATAAATGTATGTACTATTAAAAGCAAATATGTTAGAAGTAACGATGTTGAGAAATTACAAACACACGGACTGTTCCTAATGTGACATCAAGAGCAAGTTTTTATTTGTCACAAAAGGTTTTGAATTTTTAAGATCAAAAGTTTTTATTTATCAACAGTAATCGCTGATAAAAATTCGAAATTCTCTACAGAGTTTACCGTCCGTACTTGCAATTTTTTAACATATTTTTTATTACATGAGTTTCGAATCACATTCAATTAAAAAAATAAAGTGAAAAATGGTAAAAACAGAATTTAGAAATTTTTGTCCCCCTCTTCATTGAATTTAGTTTTTAGTGTATCGTTCTACAGTAAAAATATGTTCGACTTAAGATCTAATAAATTAACGCACTATAGGCAAAAAAGAAGTAAAAACTTCTTTATTTACACAATGTCCCGCCTTCCGTTATACTGTGGAAAATTGTGGAAAAAAAAATGATAAAATTTCTAAAGAATCGTGTATAACATTCTGCAGAATATTTTCAGCGAAATTTGGAAATAGGATTTAAAAAAAATTGCTTTAGATTTTGTAAAGAACCGACCTATATATATATATATATATATATATATATATATATATATATATATATATATATATATATTCATAATTATCTGCGTCTATGCGACTATATCTATCTGTTTTAACAGAAATTAAGAGAGAAAAAATCGTGCCTCGACGTGAAAACTTGAGATCCCTCGACTAGGTACCTGATTATATTTTCGATGAAAGGGGGGAACATCATTAACATTCCAGCTTACTTTTTATAACCGGCACGCGGGCGTGCACTCTGTCTCTCTCTCTCTCTCTCTCTCTCTCTCATGCACGTAGCTGCAGCGAAAGACGGGCTTAACGAGACGGACATTTCCAAAAGTGAACACTGCAGCACGGAGCACGAAGCCAGCCTTCCGCAATGACTCCTGACCTCCCCCGCCCCCTTTAGCAACGCCGTCGAACACAGCGCGCCCGCGCACGTTCCACCTTCATCAGAGTTCCGTTGCGCACCTAAATCACAGCGCGGCTCTTATCGTATGTCGAGGCGCTTCGCGTAACTATACATACATACATACACGCATATACACGATCGATCACATCTTACTTCGCACGCGGCCGAGCGCCCCCCCCCCTTTGACCCCCCTCACTCTTCTCCCCCAAGGGGCAATTACGTTACCGATGCGCGTCGATGCACCCTTCTGGTCTGTCGTTTCCCTTCCCTTCACGACGACCGCCCACAGCAGTACTTCGCACACACGAATAGTGCATGTATGTATGTATGTATATATTATATATATATATATATATATATATATGCATACATATAGATATATAGTAATATCACGGAAAGGCTTCGGGCACTCAATTCTCATCGTTGGAGAGAGAGAGAGAGAGAGAGAGAGAGAGAGAGAGAGAGAGACATGCGTTGGTACGTACCTGAAGCCTGCCGGCAAAAGGGTGGAGGCAGATGGGTGGAAATCCTCGCCGAGCGCGAGGAAGGGGGCGCAGTTTGATACCCGATGATCTCTCATTTATTTCCCATTAATGCAAGCCGATAGTAGTCCATTAAAGCCCCCACACCCACACCCACCCCATCCCACCCCGTCCACCGCGATGGACGCGAGGAATTTATACGCGCTCGCAGACGGTGCAGCGGCGAGAATAGCGCAGCGCGCGCATCGCGGGATAAGCAGAGATAGACGATAGGGATGCGGGGGGGGGAGTATTCGCGAGGATTCGCGGCAGATAGAGAGAGAGAGAGAGAGAGAGAGACAGAGAGTGAGATACTGTGGAGTGTGGTGGGGGAGAGACTGCTGCCTCGGTTTACGAGAGGGATTCGAATCGTCGGGCCTGTAGGGTTGGGGAGGGGGGGATGGGATGAATTGTTGAGAGGCGGCGATTTGTTCCCGGCAGAGAGGATCCGAACTGCCAGGTATACGCGGGATATTCCAAGCGCGTGAAACATCGGGGGAGGGGGATTTTTATCGGGCTCCGCGGGCAAAAAAAAAAAAAAGAAAAAAAGAAGAGAGCCCATGGGTTCTACCGTATCCTTCTTCCTTAAAGACTATTTCGCGGTGTAATAGTTCGTTCGTGCGTTGCGTACGAATCTCCCCACGATGTGAACGAGAGCTACGCGTTACTTTTAGTTATGGCCTTTTTCGACTACGTTAAAGGATTGCGTTGTATTTTCATGTATGTAGTATCGATCAAACGTGGTTATATTAATCTAGTAATCATTTGTCCAGGCTGGGCAAGGTAAATCTGGATTATAAGCCACAATCAATGGTTGATCGTTTGTATGTCCACGTCGTTGGCTAAATACGGCGGTAATTCAATTGACAATGACTTAAAATCAATATACTGAGTTTACAATTGGAACACCTTTCTTGCTTATTTTTAATATATTCATTATTTTCCAATACAATTTTAGAAGTGAAGCTTTTTGCACAGTTCCAACTTTTACATCAGGGGTATTGATTGTGGAAGTAGCCAAAGTTACTTCGATTCATGCGGATCAAGATTTGATGTCCCTTTCTTAGTAAATTATAAACTAGAACATGGACTTTTTTCTCGCGTGAATTATAGCGAGGATTTGTTTTCTCGTTGAAACCCAAGCAGAGATAAGATACCGGGTAGATAATAATACAGCAATATGCCATCGGCATTCATTCAGTTTGTGTATAAGTTTTTATTCGAAAAAGCAGCATTAATTTCGCTTAACAAATCATTATCACTGTTGCACGAATCTAGGCCAAATTTATTGTTAAATGTGTTGGAAAATGTAGTGTATCAAGATGCCGGTACAGTCAGATCTTTTACTGCTGTCTGCAGAAGCCAGAGTCATAAAAAGTGACATAGACCAGCGCTAAATTGTGATAAAACTATCATAATGTAGTAACCGGAGATGATGACAGGCATAGCATTGAAATTCTATAATGCTCTACTATCCCAACCACAATTTCTCGGCAGTTTTTTAAAAAAAATTTTTGGAATATTTTGTACAACTCTCGGACATCTACGGAGATTATTTTATGGCTCTTCTAATGATTTTCTAAACAATTCGTCGATAGTCTTCAGTCATACTTTCACAGCATGAGTTCATAACAATGGTTCTTAAATCTAGATTTCTAAATCGATCTCGATAAAAGAATATTATATCAATTGCGGTAATGAATATGTTGATAAGAATTTTTATTAATTAAATAAACTTTTTTATTCAATTCCTTTAAACCTGCTCAATTCCTAAGGGATCAAGTAAACTTGGATTAGTGTTTTAAGCAGGCATTCATAAGGTTTGCTTGGAATTCTTAAAAATAATATAATAAATTATAACGATCAATAAAATAGGATATATAAGTAGTTTACAACCCGCACTTATTAAATCGACAAAAATTATCTAACCAATTCCGGATATTAAATATTCAAGAGATAAAATTTTACATAATAAGGTCGGATGCTATGAGCTATTTCGGAAACACTGTACCAAACGACATAACTTCCAAATTAATTTTACACCCTCTGTCATCGTTAAAATTCAAGGGATCCCCTATAAAACTGACAGCGCCCCAGTATTTTCGATCGAATATTTTTAATTTCAAGCAGGCATATATTATGTAATTGAAACCATATTATTCGTATCTCCAGGATTCTAAAGAAGAACGAAATATTTCGAGTTTTCGATAAAAATTTATTGCATAACAAATACGCGGATCAGAATAATTTAATGTCTTCCGCATCCGTACTACCTGCTCTTTATGAATATTCGAAGTATATAAGAATATTTTCTATTTTACGCTCGTTCATATCAAGTACGACGATCATAGTAGAATTGACGTAATTATTGAAGCAATTTCTCTGTATTCCTATACCTGACTAACTTTAGCGCGCGAATTAATCTATAGGAAGAACAACATGTTGATTACTTGAGAACGCGAAAGGAGAGAGGCATAGAAGCGGAGGAGAAAATGCATAAAGTGCCAAAGCTGCGCGCTTGGAGTAAATTAGCGGGCTGATATCGGACTCGTATATATAGAAAGCAGATGAGTAAATAGGAAGAAAATTGTTCAGCGGAGCTGAAGAGGGGGGGGGGTTAAGAAGGAGCGAAGAGGTGGAGAGATTAATCGCGATTGTTTTATAATAATATCTGATGAAAGATATAAGCTGCACCGTTGTCTGTGTCTATTCACCGAGCTGGAATAAAAAGAAGAAAAGAGGAAGAAGCAGAAGAAGAAGAAGAAGAAGAAGAAGAAGAAGAAAAAGAAGAAGGATTTTTGCTCATCCGGGAATTTTTTTTTGTCTCTCTTAGCAGCCGACGAAGAATATCGCGTATACAAGAATTTTAAAATTAACGTGGATTGCAAGCGGAGGATAAATTCTCGTTTTATATTCGTGTACGGAGCGTTCGATAAGAAATTCAATGGCTCGCGGAAAATTGAAGAAAGAGTGAGAGAGACGGTGAGAGAGAGAAAGAGCGCCTAATTCTTTTCTTTTATTTGGGATTATTTTCAAGAGCGCTCGGAATGCCCTCTCTCTCCCGATCCCTCTCTTCCCCATAAACTTATTGCGTAAATCATTCGCAAAATTTCACGTACATAAACATTCTTACACGTCAGAAAATTATTTTTTCTACGGGCGTGTGGAGAGAGAGAGAGAGAGAGAGACAGAGACAGAGAAACTAGGTAGGTAGCTCTATAGTTAACGTGGGGTAGTTCCTAATCTAATATCGGTGAAGGAACTAGCGCGATTACACACAAATACTTTAATTTTCATCCATATCTAACAACATAAATAATTTTATCATTTTACGTTAATACCCAGTTGTAAACTTATGATATTATACACGTATTAAGAATTCAACTTGAATAACATACGAACTGCATTCAACGGTTTTTCATATAATACGTAAAGAATAAAAGTGATGTTTTCTAAAGGCTGAAAATATCAAACGCTACCCCGTTTTTCCCGCTACAGCGGGCCGCGACGATCGCAATTTTCTCAAACAAAGGTTTGGTTTCATTTTTTCGTTAATTTCTTCACCCCCCCCCGTCTCTCCTCTCTCTCTCTCTCTCTCTCTCTCTCTCTCTCCCGCGCCATCGATCTCTTTCCTGCAGCAGCTCACTTTTGTCTCCCAGCCACGATGCTATCTCTATTAGAGGAAGACCTCCCTTTCTCCACCACCTACCCCCCCCCCGCGTCGCCGTCGCAGCGAGAGAGCCATCGGCGCAAAAATAACATCCACGGAAAAGCAGGCGAATAGCGGTCTAGCAGCACAGCGACGGCGGCGGTTCCGAGACGACGCGTCGCGTCGTCCTAAAAAAAGAGATATATCTCATCTCGCCTCTTCCATCTTCTTTACAACAAATCAAAATGAAAGAATAGCCCCGGCGGCCGACTCGCGCTTTCGGAGTCCCCCGTCCCTCTCCCGGTCGCAGAGTTCAATCTCCGTTCTCTCTTGGTCCGTGGATCATCCCACGGAGACAATTACATTCGCTTAAAGAAGTATGAATGTATATATATATGTATGTGTATATATATATATATATATATATATATATATATATACACATATAAGGAAGGGGGTAGAAGAAAGAGAGATCGTTTTCGAGAGCGCGTACACCTCAAAGTGTCGAGACAGGCATGTAGACCGAGTGAAAGAGAAAGGGAGGAAAGATAAGCCGCGCGCCGCGGTGAGGAGGTTCGAGAAAAATCTTCGCTTTTTTCCTCCCTCTTTCTCTCTCGCTCGTTCTCTCTAACTTTCATCTTCTCCTTCCTCTCGCTATTCTACGCCCGAGGCTCCTACTTTATATATATAAACATATATACATATATATATATATATATATATATATATATATATATATATATATATATATATATATATATACTGCACCAGCTCCTTCTTCCTTCCGCAAGTGCATCGCGTGTAAGATATAATGTTCACACACACGCGTTTGTGTGTGCCTATCTCTGTGCTGGTAACAGAAGCCTACACGGGAGAGACTTGCGACAGTCGTCTCGGCAGTCTTTTGAGCCCCCTCTTTCTCCTCCTCAACCGCCTCCTCGTCTTGAATTCTCGCCCGACGAATTCGCTCAAAAGAAACTAGAAAAGAATAAAGCGCCGGCTCACGGACGCCGCGAATGGATTTGGCTCCCCACTCCCTCTCTCTCTCTCTCTCTCTCTCTCTTTCTATATATATATATATATATATATATATATATATATATATAGCGCCCCGACATGGGGGGTCTTCCGTTGCGCAGTTTAACCGAGGCAATTGTTTACGTGTGTGTGGATTTGTCTGCGTGCAAGTGCGCGGACGAGAGGAGCCAAGGGCGCAGAAAAGTAGCGCCGCTAATTAGCAATTAAAAGGGACAGCCCCGGCCTCCGCGCACTTTTCTCCACCATTTTACACTCAGGCGAGAGATAGAGAGAGAGAGAGAGAGAGAGAGAGATGAGAGAAGCTCTTTTCTTGAGGGTGCGGTTTCATATACGGAATGCGGACCGCGGGCCGCGCGCGAATAGTCGACTTGGAGGAGGCGGTAGTTTTAGCAAAGGTAATTTGGGGTTGAAACGGAGATACCTCGCATAATTGCCGTGTCGGCGGAGAGGCTCTAATTGCAAAAGAATTAGAGAGATTAAAATACATCAATTTGCAATATCTTTATTTTTATTTCACAGTTTATGCAGTAAAATTCAGTTATGCACGCATCTCGATGATTCGTTTTATATCAATTTCTGTATTTTTATCTCACTAGATCGACGGTATCGATGGAGGGGCGGGAGAAAGCGTACAAAAAAAAATCAAAATTATCCAAAAGCTAATGAGAATGGAGTGGCGGTGTCATGAACCCCCCTCCCCCGGCTTCCCTCCAATGTAAACATACATTCAAATACGAGTCAGTGATGTTTTTTAATCGGATATTATTGAAGTAAAGTAAATGCTAACATGTCGGTGTTGGATTTCAACTCGAATGTGCAAAAGAGAAATTTAACTGAAAAATTAGAGGACAAAAAAAATACGGAAAATATTTTATTTTCATCTTTTGTTTAAATTTATTTGTGCAAATATATATTGTTTAGTTGATAAAAACAATTACATATGTGCATATACGTCGTGTACGATTGTTTTCACCTAATTTACAGAAAATTTCCAGAATAGTAACAAAAAATATGAAGGATATCGCAGACAAACAAAAAAGAGAAAAAAAAACAACAAAACATCCGGATCGTCGCACCGCACCTGCATATATTTTCACAGTAAGCCATCCCAATTGCCATCCACGTATTGCTTTATACGTAATTGATTACGTGCACGCGTGCGTGCGTGCGCGCTTCAATCATTACTCGCAAATATCAGTTTTAAATGCGAACGCGCTCCCGTGTTTTACTATAGAGGGGGCGTATGCGCAAATAAGTTGCCCATCGGCTGCGGCAGTGGTTATTTCTATATATAACCGCGCGGCGAGCACACGAACGGTTAGTATATATATATATATATTATTGAATTTATGACTATTGAATTGAAGGGCTTAAAGTTTTCCGTATAAATTTGTCTAATGCATATAAAGATTTTTTACATATACGAATTTTACGCTGGTACGAATTGTGAGAAACAGACAGAGATAGAGACTGGCCTTTGATAATTTTCGATATAAAAGATTCTGTTTTTTTCTTGTTTTTATAGGATAATTATTTGAAAAATAAAGTATATTAAAATGTTTGTGTATAAATGAATCAATTCATTCTTTAAAAACTATTATATGCACCTTACGTTCTAATTGTGCATAATTAAACGACATATACTTTGTCAATTATTGAATATTTGTTTCATTATGAGTTTACAAACTATAGTAGATTGCAATATTTAACTGTAATATAATATAAGTAAAAAATGTTTCAGATTTTGAATAATTTTATTATTCTTCTTTTTTATTCTGTCTCCACAAGTGAAACAGTTACTTTTATTTCATATGATTATTGGAATAATTCTATATTTTTCTTTCTAAGTATAAAATATTAGGCAATCTATCAATTGAGAAATAAAAATCCTGAATATAATTTTAACGACGGTACGTTGAATAACTCACTAATAATTTTTGTAATAAATTATCGATTAATGATTGTAGATCGATATTTATACTTTTTTAAGCTCCTAATAGACGGAGGCTTAAACCAATTGTACTTAATAGAATATTTTTTATTTTGAGTTTTTAATATCAGAAGTTAGCTAACAAAAAATTTTTATTTTAATACACAATATAATTTCAATGTGATTCTCTATATATAAGAATTGATATTTTATTTTCATTAAAAGTATTCAAATATATCCACAAAAAGAATAAAATAAATTATTTCTGAATAAAATATATTACCCGCTCTGCAGGGTTACTCATGAGAGTGATAATAAAGGAAAATTTTTCAATCCCATGCATTTATTCTTTATTCCACCGTATTGTTAAAAATGGGATAATTGCCCGTTAAATTTTCATTATATCTATACCATGAGCATAATAAAGAAAGGTTTTACGGCATTGGTACATTAAATTTTTCCAGCTCTTGCGAAAAGTCGATTATATAGCAGGATGTATATATATATATATATATATATATATATATATATATATATATATATATATAGGCTCCATGATAATCATATATGATACGAGACATTGGATGGGATGAAGTAAAAAAATAGTTCGAATAAAAAATATGGAGCAAAAATCCGAATATCCGTATAGAGGTTAATAAAGTCAGGCTTTTGAAATTACCAGTAACTCCAATTCGCATTTTCATATAATAATTATTAAACGTAAAATATTTCTATGTTGAAACATTCGTCGATTTCACAAAACATAAATTGCTGTGTTACGGGGAAGAAAAAAGCCTCCGATGAAAATGCCGTGCTTGTATCACATAGTCAAATTTAATTGGTGCTAATATTTCCAAAAATTATACTGCCTTTATTAAAGCGGGAATAATTTCCTTACGGAGAAAATTTTCAAATTTAATGCGCCCCCCCCCAGACTTTTCTCCCAAGTGAAGTTTTAAAAGTGTTGAACTATAAATGGGTTTTCAATATCGGCTTCATCGATTCATGTTCAAAATTCCAACAAAGAACAGTTTTAAAACAATTTACCTTTATCAAAAACAGCGAACCCTTTCTACATATATATATATATATATATATATATATATATATATATATATATAGAGAGAGAGAGAGAGAGAGAGAGAGAGAGAGAGAGAGAGAGAGAGAGAGAGAGAGAGAGAGAGGGAGAAAGAGAGAGAGCATAATATTCGTAACAGTTTTTCACAAATAATTTTTTTCAATTTTAGTAGCAAAAACTAGTAGAAAAGAAAATTCTTCAATTATTAAATAACATAAAATAAAAATCTAAATCTTATTATTATGTCAGTTGGAAAAGAAACCGAGGTTAGGTGTTTTAAAACGTATTGCATTGTGGTATTGTTGGAAGTACAATCAACTATTTTAATAAAAACCATGCTTTGACATTTTTTGTGTACGCCTGTCGAAAATTGAAACAGACAAATGAAAAACTTTTACGCATTTGACTCTTTTTGAGTTCGTGCATCCGAGAGCGTTCTATATTCATTCAAAGTTCCGGCTATGTATCAACCATGAGTCTGACACGTTATATTTAAATTCCACGGCTTAACTTATATCACTGCATCAACCATTGCTAAAATCAAATCTACGACATTTTCCTAAGAGATTTATTCAAAGACGTTGGTTATGTACCATCAACAAATCTATAAGAGTTTAGAAAGATACGAAAAAAAAATAACAATATAAACTACCAGTTGACGAGGAAAAAAAGATACGGGTTGAAAAATCTTACCACATTAATAAAACAGTCAGAGAACCGAGAATCGGTTAGAAGAAAATACGACGATGAATTTCATCCCGATTCACCGCAATCCCATCGCTATGTATATGCCAACCGCACCCACCCCCTCTCTCTCTCTCTCTCTCTCTCTCTCTCTCACACATATATATACATATATATCTTATAAAATAAAAGAAAAATTGACGACAGACGTATATATAAGTAAAGTTACAGAAGATAAGTCCCCGCTCCCGGCGACCGCAAAAAGGCGGGAGGAAATGAGCGGGAGAGTGAGTGAGAGGGAGATAAAGAGAGGGACCCTGGTGTGGGTCGATGGTGACCACAGCGGCAACAGCAGCAGCACGACTTTCAGGTCGATAGATGTAAAAAAGGAACGTTGTTATGTATAATTCGCGGGCGGCTGAGCATGGACTTCTCTCTTCCTGGGCATTTTTGAAATACAAATATAATTGCATAAAATTATTTATTCCTGATACACATTATAGTATTTTATTGCCCATATCTTGGGATATATAATAAAATAGAATTCGATTAATTCAATTAATTCTTCTGAATCGCTGGAGCGTAAGCCTAGTAATTCGTTGAGCCGAGTTTAAACCCCGGTCGCCACCTATTGACTTCTATAAACATTTAGACTTTTTTCACAAACACATCATAAACTTCAGTCGCTGATTACTAGCACGATTTAGTACCACATAGAGCGACGTTGAATAACAATAAAAAAAAAGAAAGAGAGAAATAAAAAGACTGTTTATAAAATGGTGTGGATGAAACGTTGTAGAATTATTAGGTGTTTCTTTCTTATAGTGAGTGATAGTGGCCAAAAAGTAGGAAGATAGATACACGAACAAATTGATCAATGACAAATTCATCAATGTAAGACCTAATTCGTCTACAAATTTCGGCATAGCGAAGCAAGAATAAAAAAGTCTTATTTAGATCAGCAGAATCATAATAAGATGTTTGTTTAGGACTGAAATTGTACTGCTTCTGATTAAAGTTAATTGACAAAGCCTCTCTGGATTATTGGTTTTCATACAAAGTTTTCATCGTTCGTTCCATAACGTATAGTTTTGAAGAAAGCAGCCCAATTAGACTTTTCACTGGCAATAAGAACGTTTGAACGTTTTTTAAATTGGAAATATTGGAATTTGTGGATTCGGAATTTTTGGGTTTAATTCGAAAGTTTAGCTTTGGTAAGATTTAATAAGGCTTGGTAGATTAGGAGATTATAGGTTTAGGGGTAGATGTTGTATAAAAATTGTATTTGTGGTGTGTTATTGAAAATGGCGTTGAAGTCATTTTTGCAAGTTCTAACAGGTATTCCGAAGAAATTAAGATTTTCATTTCACACTGCAGAAAGCGCATATAGGAGATTTTCAGATATCTTTCGAAAATTGTTCTTTTCAATATGAATTTATTTAGTTTCTAACGGTTGATTCCTTTACCACATAATGTTTTACAGTTGAAACAAAATGGTTAATTAGATTTATAAAAAATAAAAATAAAATTTCAGTCGAATGGATTCAGAAGAAAAATGAGAGAAACGAAGTAAATAGCTTTGCTTTCTCATTGCGTTTTACCTTACATACATATAGCGCATAAGTCTAGACCACGATCTTTACAACTTTGCCTTCTCTGTTTATGTACAATATACAAATGCAGGTGGAAAATTGCTAAACAGAGAGATATATGGGGCGAAGAGAGATAGAGGAACGCAAAGAGAAAGAGTCGGGATCCAACGGGAAAAAAGAAAAATCGAGAAACAAAAAGCGGGAGATGCAAGGGAGAAGAGAAACGAAAAACTAAACGGATGGTATCCCTCCTTTTTCTCCCCCTATCTCTCTCTCTTTCTCTCTCCCTCTCTCTCTCTCTCTCTCTTTCTCTGTTCAAAAGCAAAAGAATAAGAAGAGACAGAAAAGCTTCTATATATATAGGGACTATATTCAAGAACAGAGACGCGCATATATATATATATATATATATATATATATATATATATATGTATATATATACAAGGATGAGTATAACGGCATAGAGCGATGGCAAGCCTCACAATTATTCTCATCACTTTAAAAGCACTTTTGGATGTACTTGGGGATGCGCGCACCGCGGTCGCCAACAAACACTCGCGTATTATATGAAAAACTTGGACGAAAAATAGCAAAATCGAGAATACGGTGTTTTTTCAGATGAAAAGAGAGAGAGAGAGAGAGAGAGAGAGAGATTTGCTTTCTGCATATCCGTCTTTCCTTCTTTATCTTCTTTTCGCTCACTTCATTTCCAATCGCTCCCTTCGCCATTATGTTTGAGATAGTCCATACATCGATGTAATATTATGCGCGTTTCTCTCCGCGGTGTTGTGCCATTCATTGAAACTAAAATAAAAGAGAGAGAGAGAGAGACTTTTGCACGTTGTTTAATTTCTATATGACATGCGTCGAACTACGACGAATATATTACGTATAAGCGTGTAAAAATTTTACACACGCGCGTATCGCTCTGAGGCTATAAATATACTCGTTCGATTTATCACGGCGCTAGGTTTTCCCGTTTTGGCGTGTAAGAATCCTATATATATATATATATATATATATATATATATATATATATATATATATAAGTCCAATTTTCGAAATGCACACTACACAACCCTCGATTCGCGTGTTGCCGCGCCCGGCGCACATGCGCGACACTTGATCGTGCGTTGCTATAACACAATTATAGCGGGTATTAATTATTAGCGATCGGCAGACATCGATAGGGAATGTCGAATGCCGTTCGTATCAAAGACTGGAAGCGCTTATAGCTGTTCAAGAAAAAACCTCCAGTCGATAAATTATATAGTCCAAAAGGGGATTTTAGCATTAAATTTAGGGGAGATCGGTCGCCAGATTACCTTTATCCCCCCCCCCCGTCACTCCAAGAAAATCTCACGACTGTAATTATCGAAAGACTTTCGAGTGTAAGAAAATACTTTTGAATATATACGCTTCCAGGGATTTCCAAGTGTGCGGACGGTTGCGCGCGATCCTGACATTAAATAATCGATGACTGTAAGTTCGGAATTCGTGAAAGTTTTTATTACGACGACAGTTGAAACTTTTCAATAGTATAGAATGCATCTGTACGTTTTCGATGATTTCATATAGTGCTCAGTATATGTAGATGTAATGTATTTTGCAGAATACCAATTTTTCGATTTTAGAAATATCTATATCTGGCTCACAGATCTTTCGGAAACAAATTAAATTCTTTTAAAAGCACTGTGACGGGTGTTTTAAAATTTATTATATCAGAATATAATTGGTAAGACTAGAAGCATCGTATTCAATATCTTGATAATCATTGCGCTACAGCCGTTTGAAAATTACGGTATGAAAAAAGTTACAGGTGAATTTTTTTTCTAGCAAATTGTTTAAACTTCACAAAGAAAATAAAGAGGAAAAAGCCCAATGCTATTCAAGCGCTGGATTAGAGCATCGCGATCAAATGTCCATTGAAGATTGAAAACTATCTAGTATATTTAAAATTAACTTATAATTATGATGATAGCCAACATATATAGTACATATTGCCAGAAATGTCAAATTCTAGATTACAGATGAAAGGCTTCAACTTTTACCGATGTCCTTCGGAATTTCTCTAGTGGCACAGTGATAGATAACGTTATCCTGTTCATCATAAAATCTTTTGTAAAATTTTTATCTATGTTCGTCTAACAAGTGATTTTTGCTGTATTATCAAGCTCGTTCGAGCATTCAAAAATCCTAAAAATGTCAAAATTGATGATTAACCATTAACAATATTAAACATGTTAGCCAAAACAAAAAAAAAAAACATGTATAATAGACAATAGACTATGGTGAACAAGAAAGATTACGTTGGAAATACAAAAGCATAAAATTCACTGACGAGGAAACAAGGATTCTTATACGTCCACTTTCTTCTAATAAAGTAAGACATAAAATAAAAAAAAAATATAAAAAAATAGAAAATCTTTACAACGTTTGACACGCATTAATGGACACTCGGTGCGGTGGCAATCTATACTCGATACACCGAGGTTCTACGAGAAAACGAAGTGCCAATAAAAGGACACGCGCCGTGACTACAAGTATGCTATATACATAGGTAATCCTTACGCGTAAAGCTCTAAAGCTCTGGGCACAAGTGGAGGGCATCTGAGCGGAGCGTGACCGCGCGCGCGAGAATAAAAGTAGCAAGCATACATACTATATATATATAATACACACACGCACGCACGTACGCACGCGCGCGCACACACACATACACACGCACACACACACAAACCTATATAAAAGATAACCAAAATGAAGATGGAACGGTGGGTGAGGTGTTTGATGATAAAAGAGTTTTTATTAATATATTTCTTTGTATTTTCATTCGACCGTTTCTCCTCTCTTTCCCTCTCTCTCGATAGATACATAGATAGATAGATAGATAAATGCCACCGAGAAGAGCGCTTGGGTAAAAGAAAAGTCGAAAATCGGGTTGAAAAGCAAAAGAGAATTTTTTTTAATCGCTTCATTTAATAATATAGGTAGGAATTAGCCGGCGAGAAAGGCTTTATATATATATATATATATATATATATATATATATATATATATATACGCTCGTTTTTATTTCTCTTTTACTCCTGTTGTCCTTTCCTTCTCTTTTTGATATCGCAAATTCCGAGAGTGCGGGGTAAGCAGTGAAGTATAAAGAGAGAGAGAGAGAGAGAGGGAGAGAGAGAGAGGGAGAGAGAGGGAGAGAGAGAAGTAGTTCTTGAGCACTTTGCTATTCTTACAGATACGGTAAGGATCGAGTTTTTTCTGGTTTTTTTTCTTTAAGACTATGATTGTTTGAACTCCTGAGAGAAAGGAAGAGAGAGAGATAGAGAGAGGGGGAGGGAGGACTTGACCACAAATTTCAGGAAAATGGATTCAAGAGATTCTGAAACGTTGCCTTTCGTAAGCGATCAAATGGAGAATCGGGCCACTGGAGCGCTTTGTTTATAAAGATGAAGATTACATATTATGGTTTGAAAAGTTCATGAAGAAACCTTAATAAATTATTGTTTAGATACAGCTGAAAGCCACGAGATACGAATTGTCGATGGAATTAGCTTGCGACATTTAGTCGATGCGGCCTGCCTTCAATCCCTCGATATCGATCTCCTCAAATTTTCGCGAATTTAGCGGTAAAAAGTAGGAGAACTCAGGATTTCCGACAGGAGATAGGACGATTCAATTGTCGCGACAACGAAAAATTATCGCGCCTCCTGATTTCTGCGACAAAAAGTCTCACGTCTCGTATTCCTATGGTTCCCGAGGTAAAAATACGAATTGTGACATAGGAAGTCTTTTGCCCAAGCAAATGGAGTCTGTCAATTTTCTGGACGGAAGATAAAAAATTATTCCAGTCATCTGCGCAAAAATGTAAAGTGTGATATTTAACGATGGAATGCACTTGTCGTCGTTAAGAAGCCCGCTTGAAAGATGCTACTGAATCGTTGGTAGCGTCCATATTCATCCATATTATAGCTATATATTATATCCTACGTTAGAATTACACATTATACAATGATTATCGTCCCGACTGTGATGCGAGATTGACTGAGTCAAAATTTCTCGACGTATATATAGCAAACAATCGAATGCATATAATAATAAAGTCGTGGATATTTTGGAATTTCAGTTCAATTTGGACGACTGTACTATGATGAAGCGCGCGATCGTTTATCCTCTCGATCTTTACAAACGAGTCCGATCTTCCTTAGAGGCACGTGAAAAATATACCCTTTTCGAGGAGAGCCCCTGCTGCTCATTCCGTATACATCGGAATATGCGATTTCGAAGCCGAGACCTCGCCGCACTCGTGTAGCTCGCTGTACAGACATACACACATAAAAATACGCAGATCTCGCAAGTTGTTCTGCACGCGGGCGCAGGACAAAAAACATCCGTGTGCACGGCAGCACATCGGTCGTCGTGTCTGCCTTCGGTGACTCGTAGAGCCATACGCTCGGCGATTTGAATACCTTACACGCGTCGCGGGTACATAGACCTTCCGTCCGCGTGTTCCATCATATATATATATATATATATGTTCGCGTCTCGCAGTGCTTCCTGATATATATATATATATATATATATATATATATAGCTACACGAGAGAACCAAAGCCGCGGCGCACACTTTTATGCGGTCGTCCGCGGTAGCGAATGGTGTGGGTAAGGGTCGAGCAGTCCACGCACGAGCGCGCGGTTACGTGAGCGACATACCGCTGGATTTGCCGGTCGACTGGAGCGCGCGCGCCCCGCGAGACGCGAGACGCGAGCCACGCCAAGGGCTTCTTATTCCATATGTACAGCGCACTGCTGATCCAGCAACGCTCGCACGCTGCGATTCTTGCAATGTAGATATGTAATTCTCGTTGTGGAGGCAATTCTGATGGGTAGATGATTCAAATGCGATCGAATGTCCGTATACTACATGTGTAAATATAGCGTACCATTTACAATCTGGCCATCTGCATTTCTTAATGTCAATGATAGATGCGGGAAATGGTGCAAACGCCAAACAACATTCGAGGTGAACAGATGGGCGAACGAACCTGACGATACCGACCATCTCGGTATTAAGGTCATTGACAAGGTTATTCAAAGATTCTAGTGATTCTTTTACGATGAAAACAAATTTTTTTATTCTGATTTTGCAGGACGCGCAGAATTTCACATTCGTAATTCTATCGCAAGATCGAAAGTAATGTCACAATTGTCATGTAATAAATTAGATGACGCATTGTAAACAGACGGACTTTCCATGTAAGTTGAATGAAGCCAACAAATCCTAATCATGGAAAAACAAAACCGAATAAACAATATTTTATTCCTGTTCCTGTCATGCCAAGTCGACAACCATAAGCCAACTAATATAAAGTATTGCAAAACATTAATCTACTTTAAATCATTTTCTCAATTTTTTCCTTTTCATAACTATATAATCTTGATTATCGTTGTATAATCTAAAGATTGTAAAAATAAAAAATTGCTCTAATCTCACCTGATCGTTAATCTCATAATCGTTTTAGGTGAAAGTAACAATTATCACCCTGTTGTACTAAGACTTTGTATAGGGAGCGCTTTCCAAATGGACTACTTTCAGAATGCTTTCAGTATTATTTTAATCCAGGATAGTGATAGGTAAAAGGACTCACTTTTAATCCATCATCCCAACAGGAACTGTTCTTAGAACGTCTACGTCGTTGTTTATGGGCAACGTTAATGCAATGTAAGTTTCATCTTAGTTGAAGATATATGTAAAATTAACCGGCCCTTCCAACCTCGAGCTCCAAAATAGATATGCTTATTTTCAAAAATCGCTTTGACTGACAAATAATCTTGAAATTCGAATTTCAATCGACGAAATTTAAATCGACCAACTAAACCTAATGCAAAAAATTTTCTTGAATATAATTGACATATTATTCTTCTTTGTTCATCCCTGATAGCTAATCTGCCTTTATATTCTTATAAATGATTATATGACACCAATGTAATTCAATACAATAAATTACTTATTAGTGAATAAAGATTGCTCAATAGTTAGGATTTGACTATATTCGGACATCCAATGCAGATTGCACTATATAATATACGAGTATTTATTGAATCATTAACCACAAACGAACGGTATAATAATGATAGCATGAACTTTTTCATTGTTATCTATTACTCTTATCTAATATTCTTATCTTTTCAGGTGTATTAAACAGGCGAGATATACGTTCAACTTAGCACATCGGAACAGATTGCTTCCATTATGGGATGTATTTGTATTGATCTAATACGAGCAGAAGCCATACGAAAATGCAAAACATAGGTTCACGCAGTCAGATGCTATCGAGGAAGTAGTATGCAGTTTTATATACTAGTTAGATATTTCCATTAAACGAAAGAAACGCCAACTGACAGTTAAGATTAGCTCCTCCAAAAATCACCTATAGATTTCATGCATCAAGAATAAACGTGCATTATAATAACAAATATTTTGATATGGTCTTATATAAATTCTGATAGCTCCTTGTATAAATCGTGGACCGGGGGGGGGGGGAATAAGCACTGGCGTAATTTTCAGAGAACTCGTTGAAGCGGTATATAGACGTAGACGGTGCATATTCGAGGCGACGCGACACCGCCGGTGAAGAGATATCAAAATTGCGAAAATAGAGGGAAACCTTTTGCAAGTACATACGATGCAAATGACGCGGTTATTCGGAAATTCGGGCGGAGGGGTGAGATGGGAGCGTTACGACCGTGTTACGTTCGCATATTACGAGCCCGCTGGCTCATTACAATTTCATAACGCTCCGTTACAGTTTCCTTTTTTTAGCATTACAGGCTCTATAAAATTAGGGATTGTCATATTTGTTTCCATAAACGATGTTTTCATTTCACCATCAATATTATTCGTTATTATAAAAAAAGAAACATTATATAATAATGTCGAAAATAGAATATAGAAAAGTTTTTGATAATTAAAGCAATTTTTCAAATATTTCTTAATTATTCTAGTATCATCCGTATCAATTTCTTTCATATGAAATATTCGAGGAAAAATTTCAGCTTTTCTCACATATCGTGTTCAAAACATTTAGAATAAAATTTATAATAATACATCTTTAGTGTAAAATTCTTAGCTGTTGGAGTATATAAGTCCTCGTATTTTTTAAATACAATTGTATGTTAAAAACGTAATATAGAATGATAATATTTAGGTCAGATTGTTTTTTTAAACTATAATTGTAAACAGTGTGATAAGCTCCTAGATATAATACCGGCTGCATGAAGAATTTTTTTACAATCACAACACTATCTAGAATAGCAAAATAAGAAAATATTTAAGATTTTTTTAAATAATATACCATCGATCATTGAAGAAAAAATACTGTAAATGGAGAAAAATAAATAAATTTTTTTTAAAATTTCGGGGAACATTCAGATTTGTCCAACTTGTCCATATCCGATTGATGAGAATCCAGACGAGATCTATCGATATTTACTTCCGCATTGCGACTCGATGTGCATCTTGTTATAACATGCACGCACGGTAAATATAAACGTGGATTCGGAGCCGAAAAGGAAGGGGGAAATGCGCATCGGAGTCTTCGGGGAATCGCCGGAGCTTTGGAAATCAAGAGACCGAGAGATCGCGAATGGCGAGATGAGAAAAATAGAAGTAATATGAGTATATATATATATATATATATATATATATATATATATATATATTCCTATTTTTAAACAAAACCATCAGTCTCCATCCCTCTCTCTCTCTCTCTCTCTCTCTCCCATCTTCTCTTTTCTTCTTCATATAATTTTTTAATCCTCTTCATATATGTATAATAATGCGCGCACACCTGCGGGAAATCATTTGTCCGCTCTTATAATCTATATATGCCTACACCACCGGGCTGACGTGTGTGTGTGTGTGTGTGTGTGTGTGTGTGTGTGTGTGTGTGTGTGTGTGTGCAAAACGCGCCAGTGTGGATTCGAGGGTCGCGTCGCGTGCATACATGTACCGAAGGGATTTCCTTCGATGCCACGTTTCAGAGAGCACGGGTTCACTGTACGCAAGCTAGAACAGCAGTATAACCAGCAGCAGAAGCAGCGACAGCGACAGCGGCCGGCGGGTCGGCAGTGATGAATGGCAGGAGCGCGGAATATCGACGCCCCTCCCCCCGGGCCTCTCGCGATACCGTACCCGTGAATTTTTGCGCGGTGGCTGCGCAGAGGCTGCAGCGGTGTGAGATTATATTCATATATATATATATATATATATATATATATATATGTTTATTTATTAGAGTCGTCGATGGTACCAAGCGTTTGTATTCCCGACTCCCAAGGCAGGCGGACGTACGGCCGAATGTCAAGCAATGCTGTTGGAATATTGCCGAGGGAACGCGAGAGAGGTGCAGCTGATTTTTTTCTTTTTGCTAACCCACCTCTCTCTTTCTCTCTCTCTCCCTCTCGCTTACTCTCTCTCTCTCTCTCTCTCTCTCTCTCTCTCTCTCTCTCTCTCTCTCTCTCTCTCCTCTCTCCGTGGCCCCCTCTCTCGCACTCTCTCTCTCTCTCCCTATCTCATTTTCGGTCTATTTTGCCTAATTCTATAAATATTTTACAAAACACTCGAAAGTCTTTCGTTAAAATTCTCGATAATACAACCAAGTTTTGCAATTGACTTTTTTACCCGTTTTTAAGATTTCTTTTTCAATTTTTAAAACAAAGTGGATGTATTGAAGAATCATCTAAATAAAGGCAATGTAATGTTTCATAAAGCTATTTTTAATTTCATGGAATATAATCTGAATCTATTATATGGATATAAATATCGGTAATTTTTCTTGAAATAACGACAATATAATCTTTTTATCTGAAAGTTCGGCATATAAGAAGTTAAAAAAATTTCATCGATTTTTCATTGGACATTGTTTACGCACACCCTCGAAATACAGACACGAAAACCCAATCCCACAGCGATGTGTCGAATGACCCAACAGATCCTTTCACAATATTCCCACCTCGGCAACGGAGAAAAAATCTGAAAGCGTTTTCTGAAAAAAAAATAATGAAAAAACTAAGCGCGCGAAAGACTATAATCTCGACGAATATGATAATATAGTAATATCGTCTGCGCTCCCAAAGTCTCTCATATAATCATTCTCGGCGATCTCGATCCAAAAAAAAGAGTGTACACCCTGTATAACAGCGAACGGAGGCCTCTCGACGAGCGACCGCTGTGCGAAGGCTCCGCGAGGGGGTCGCTTGCTTCCCCTATACATTCTACCGTATACTCGGTCTTTCTGGTTGCACACATACACACACGCACACATCTATATATATATATATATATATATATATATATATATATATATATATATATATATAAAACATACGCAACCAGTCCATGCAGTGGATGGGCAGAATGAAAGAGAAAGAGAGAGAGAGAGAGAGAGAGAGAGAGAGAGAGAGAGAGAGAGAGAGAAGCGCGGTTAAAAAGAGGATGAACGAGATGGTAAAAGGGCGATGTGGATGCCGGGGTCGGGAGCCAGTATATGTTTTTACAGAAAACAGTGCTATGAGGATTAATTTACAGAGAGAGAATGGAAGATAGGTAGATAGGTAGATACATGGATAGATAGATATATTTTGTTTTAGCTATAGAACAGAAATCCTATTAGTTTTAACAGTCTGAAAAATTTAATTTAACAGAAGGCTAATAGTACGCGATAGATGACCAATTATGATTTTGGCCAATAAATAAATAAATATAACATGAGATTTATGGATTAATGATGAACATTAGAGACTAGCTTAAAAAAAACGAAAATCGAAGCCGTAATGACAAGAAAAGACACCGTTTATACTACATCGAATTAGGCTGATTAAGGTGGCTACGATGCTACAATCTGCATCAATACGGCATCAAGAAAGAGCCTTTCAAATTTAAACCAGTTTCTTCGATAAATTATACATACAATAATTCTACCGTTTATTGCCAAAATTTGAAAGAAAGTTACGTTCTAATTAATGTGTAACAAAAAAATAAGTAAATAAGTTGTAAAGTAAATGTAACGTTTGTTCTAAAAATTCGAGTTTTACTGGAGCAAATATATATATATATATATATATATATATATATATATATATATATAATTTTTCTTAGATCATCTTACATTGCTAGTCCTCGCGGTGATCAGTCAATAGTGCAAGATAAAGTATCTAACATTCGGTTCACCATTCTTTTATAATGCAGAGCCGCGTTTTGACAAAAAGCTTGTATAAACAATGATCAAAAACGTTACCTAGGACGTAGACAAAGATGGCGACGAGACGAATGAGACCAAGAGGAACGCAGAGAATCGCCAACTCTGACAATTCGACATCGTTCTCAATTGTGCGCAAATGTATACAGACTGTCTTCGACCATCAAGTTAATACTTTACCCAATTATATATCAATTAGAAAAATACGTAATTAGCAGCTTGTCAATCGAATAATCCATATTGATCAATTTCTATCCCTAAAGAGGTACGTTACTGCAGAATGATTTCTTTCATATCTACGGGTTTTTTTATATCACTGACTATTTCGAGTAAAACTACATAAAATCCTACGAATACTTTCTAGATCCATATTTTTCCTTAATATTTTATCGAATTCTCCAAATCCATAATTCTAATCCAGATTTGAATTTCAAATAATTAACGAAGTTACGCTTATACGATATTATCGATCTGTAGTCGGGGGTAGAGAAATATTGCTCAGCAGTAAAATCGCGTTAATATAAGACACGAGATGTATTTAATTTTGTAGATAAAACTGTACCTTCTGTAGATGAAGTTTAAACAAATATTTTATACCACCTATTATTAAAATTATTTAGTAACACTAATAGTCACGCACTGCTATTATAGTGAGAATTGACTCTTCTGTAAGTCGCATTCATAGTCGTACATTTAGGAGGAGTATGAGTAACTTCTAAAAATTATTTAACTCTACAGGATACGTAACAGTAAAACGCCGAATGCTTAATGACTTGTAATTGATAGATATACGTATTTACTAACGTGATTTCAGCGAGCTAAAATTATCCGAGCACAATTCACGACAATTAATTCAGAATGGATAAAATTCTGTAAATGTCGTCGAATTAAATTATTTTGATTGGGGACAAAATGGAAGAGTGAGGTAGGGCGGGTTGGGATCGTTATAGGACATGGCTGAAAGCTAACACACGACCTCTCGATAAGACCAGGATGATTGGACAGTTTTGAGGACGTCGTCCGTACGTCCAGCTCATTGAATCTCTGGACGATGGTCGTCGTTTAAATGGACGAGCGAGGCGTGCATGACGGAAGTGCGTATCGTCAAAACTCTCGACGAAGGAAAAAAGAACAGATGCTATCTTCCGCTACGAATCGATTGGTAAACTTACTTACCTATACGTTAGGGTTTTTTTTTTTTGATATTGAACGTAGAGAGCATAATGCGTCACTCACCTGAAACATAAAAGGAAAAGACGTCATGATAATCTGATTTTGATAATAAAATTACTTAATTTTTTATGTGTGTATATATATATGCATAATATAGGGTTATAATTTTTCTTAATATTAAAATCAATATGAATATTAATGAATAAATTAAAAGAACCATGCTAGCGTTTATTAAAAATGTATAATAGATTGTTAATCGACTACGAACAACAACCACCAAAGAGTAGCCTTCAAAAAAAAAAAAGAAAAAGAGAGTGTAACGCACATCCGCCGTGTCGTGCAAGTGCGCGCTATGAGTTTCAGCTCTCTCTCTCTCTCTCTCTCTCTCTCTCTCTCTCTCTCTCTCTCTCGTCTCGCAATGCGCGAACCACTTTTGGAAGAATAACAACGAATGGAAGTACAGCGTTCGTTAAAGATACGATGATATATATATATCTATATGGAGTAACGCGAGAGAAGGCCGAGAGAAGGCCGAGAGAAGAATGAAGGAGGTGGGCGAGAAGGGCGAAGGGACTGCGGTGGGTGGGGTACGGGGAGAAGGGTTGACGAGAGGCGAGAGAAACGCGCATTCCGTTCGAGACCTGTCCGCGTGTCTGCACATACACATACGCGCGCGCGCGCGCGCACACACAGACACAGAGGCACACAGATATATACACATTACGGTGTTCGGTGCCCGAGGGATTCTGTCCGCGTCTTTCTTCTTTGAATATATACCTTCTCTCTTAATATACGGGGTGGACGCTCGCGAATTTTCGGCCGACGGGGGGAATGCGCGCTCGCTACAAAGGGAAGACTGATAGTATAGATCTGAAAATTGTCGTGGGGAGGGAGACGATACTGGGGGGGGAGGGAAGGGGTGTACAATGGGCCCTCGCGTTTCGAAAGATTACATCGCTTTTTGGATTGAGATTTATGGTCTTTATGTCGGCATACATTATTTTAGACCGACTCGACTGTGGTGCCCCGTGTATATACTCGATCACTCCTCCCCACGTTCTCTCTCACTCGCCATCTATTCTCACCTTCTCCTCCCCCCCCTCACTCTCTCTCTCTCTCTCTCTTTCTGCATTGATCGTGCATTTTTTGATAACCAGCATAGCATTGTTTCTCCTCCCTTTATTCGCCATCTATACATACACTACACTATACACTATATACTACTACACTATATATACATACATATATATATATATAGATGGCGAGCACGTCGCTTTGACCGAAAAATATCTGAACTATGCATGTGTGCGAACGCATTATGAGTGCTGTCGCGATTCGCGGGCATTTTCTAATCTCGACTATTATATATTACGGGACGTGTGCGTAGAAAAGGCGCATAGAAGAAATATACGTCTGGGCACTTCCAATATTCTCGATTTGAACACGCATTTTTAAGGTATATATATATATATATATATATATATATATATATATATATATATATATGCTGTAAATTTTATATATTAAAAATTGCTGCGGCTTCTCAGAGCGACGAGATGAATACTTCAAGTATGAAAAAAATTGTTTTGTCAACGATTTTTTGATTGCTTGCTGATATAAATGTATTGTAAAAATTGATGTACTATATTTTTAAATTTAATTATAATTCGATGTAGTAAATTTTTACGAGCTTGTAAGCATATATTTCCCTGTTGTTATAGATAAAATATGCGATTGTAAACTAAAATTATGTACATTAAATCACCGCTTACTCAACGTTTGAAATTGAATGTTCAAATTTCTATTTATATATTCATAATTTTATCAATATATATTCAGAAATATTTTTGTTTTGATTTTATATGCTGTATTACATCTCTCCCTCTCTCTCTCTCTCTCTCTCTCTCTCTCTCTCTATCTCTCTTTCCCTCTATCTCAAAAATGAAGAAGAAAGATTTGCGACACGATGCACGATCAGTGAGTGTTTAATTGCTCCTCCGCCCGACGTCCCCTATCGCCGTATACTCATGGTACACTGGTGCAGAACACCGAGACTCGGGCACGCCCGACTCTCCTCGTCTCGGTGAAAGAGGTAATACAGTGGACGATACCGCGCGTTATTCCCTTAAACCACCTACACCTGGAGACGGTGTGCGGCATGAAAATGTTGAGGGTAATTTTCTTACAGTGCAAGAGAGATTTCCAGTCTCTTCCCCTCCCACACAATTACTGTATTTGGCACGGTGTATGTTTGCCCGAAATAATCAATCGAATGCTGCTCTCGTCCGAGAGACATGATGAAAATTATAAATTCGTTTTCCATCTCTCTCTCTCTCTCTCTCTCTCTCTCTCTCTCTCTCTCTCTCTAACGTGCTGTCCCCATGTCTCTGCGGTCTAAGTTGCTTCCCGGTGTATACGTATAGATACGCTTGCGCATGCAGTTACAACTGGAGACCTCGCGCGGGGCTACTGCAACAACGACAGTATACCAGCGGCAGCCGAGCGAGTCCTGATGTGGCTGATATATACGTAAAATATTACTCGATTTATCGGCTTATGCTCGTGTGTGTATGTATATATATATATATATATATATATATATATATATATATATATATATATATATAGGGTGTGCCGAGTCCATTGCGGAATCGCCGCCAGGGTTTCCCTCCTCTCTCTCTCTCTCTCTGTCTCGCTCCCTCGACGCCTTTCTCCTCCGTGGACCACTCTCTAGGCAACGCGCCACGGGGTCTTTTTTTGCCGCAGCATTCGCGTTAGGTATAATATGCAGCGTGTAAAAGACTCGCTGCCGGCCCAACCAAATGGGACGAGCCAGGGCGTAATATACGTTCAACGTCCGTGCGCAATAGTACGATATCGACGAGATGGGCGGCAACGAGTCCCGGAATGATTTACGGACTTCGCATTATGACCGCGATAAACGGCGACCAGGCTTCGCCGTGAAATTCGATCCCTCGTGACCGTCTCATTCTGACGTATGGCGTCGAAGCACAAAATCACTGACGAATTGCACAATTAAAAAGTGTTATTCCGAGCGACGGCACGATTGTGCTGTGAATGAGTCGGAGAAAGACGATGGTTCACGATGGAACGTCGCCGGGCAGCTTATGGTCGCGACTATCGTGGCAGACCTCCTGCGAACCGTGCAACTTTTGTCGAGATTGTTTTTCGATCGGTAGCTCCCCCCTCCTCCGACGATAGATTCCGGTCCGTAATTTAGAAAAGGCTCTAAATAAACGTTCTTGTGCTTCTTCACTTTCTACTTAACTAACCGTATCTCCTTTACGTATATCCGTCCTTCCTTTTGCTCTGAACTCTGTATTATGTGCGAGTTCTTCTATATAATATGCACTCTCGCATCAGGTATACGCGCTTGCCAGTCTTTTAGCGAGTTCTGTCTATATATAACCGAATAAAGAAGAGAGAGAGAGAGAGAGAGAGAGAGAGAGAGAGAGAGAGAAGGGGAGTCGTGCAGCACTAGCGCACATCGCCTGCACGGTACGCTGAAGCGGCAATCGAGCGTATATAAGATTCAAATCCCGATTTCTCTCTCTCTCTCTCTCTCTCTCTCTCTCTCTCTCTCTCTCACACACACACACACACACACTCTGTCTTGCTCTCTCTCTCTCTCTCTCTTCATATATATGTAATGTGTATTTCGAATCCCTCCTCCTCTTACTCCTTCCCTCACCCGTTTGCTATGTATATGCATGTATCTTTCTGTGTCTTGTTCATCGATGTCTATGTGTGCGTCGGTGTGCGTCTATTTACGCGTGTGGGTGTGCATCAGAGCCGATATTACCTTCAGCGCTCCGCTGGATGTTTGCGCGAGCGTGTCTTATAATGTAAGATACAATTACGCGAAATAAAACGAGTAGGCTATACGAGGTTTACACGCAACTTCGTTGTGTGTGTGTGTGTGTGTGTGTGTTCTATTTACTATGGATGCGAGAGAAGTTGTTGCCAAGATGTGATTATAAATAGCAAGGCTACATGTAACTAGGGATTTTTGATAAAAGACATGGGAAGATAATCTAGCGGAAATCCTTTCTAGAGAGGAAAGTGAAAGAGAGAGAGTGAGTGAGAGAGAGAGAGAGAGAGAGAGAGAGAGAGAGAGAGAGAGAGAGAGTGAGAGAGAGAGAGAGAGAGAGAGAGAGAGGAGAGAGAGAGAGAGAGAGAGAGACTAAAATAAAAAGGGACGGAAGAGGATTCTGATATCACTTGCTTTCCTCAGATTATCGAAAAGATCAGCTGAAATCTAAATGATGTCTTGTTCAATACTTATAGCTTCTCAGTGGCGAGAGCAATGCTTTTTATCGAATTTATCATTGAAAATGAAACATTTATCCTTTCGAATAGATTTCATTCACCATGTATTAAACATTTCGATCTGTATTTACAATACGGAATTCTAATTTTTTTTTTCATTCTGTAAAATTTATACAGATAAAACGAGCAATAGGGAAAACAAAGTCTGCGTATTTTTTCGTTTTAAAAGTTCATTTTACCGAGCAAATCTAGCAAGAAGAAAATTCTAATAATAGAAACACACATAATAAAAATTGCGTGCTTCGAAAATTTATTTTACATTGACAGCCCGTAACAATAAATAGAAAAAAAATTGATTTTATTCAAATACATTTCATTCCCCTCTATGCGATCCATTTGATTTTTCTGAATATGAAGGGAATTCAATTATGTAACAAGTATAAATAGAAATTTTATTTATACAAGAAACAATGAAAAAATGTTGTGGATCGTTCTTTTAAGGTTTGTTAATTTTCAGTATAAAAGAAAAAACAATTAAAAATAATCTTTAATACATTCACAGTTTAAATGGAATGGAGAAATTTATAGAAAATCAAAAATTATAATATTCTGCCAGATTTGAATCTTGTTGGCATTGTGTTAGTTTGAAAATGATAATAAAAAGCCTGCATTCTTATGAATCATCTACATACTCTATCTCAGTGTTATGAAGAAAAATTTAACAATAAAAATATACACAAAGATAAAAATGCACATGAGTTTATCTTATTTAAATTATCAACTATGCTATATTGGAACGATTTTCAAAGTTCTAAATTTCCAAGATTTTTAAGAATATCTTAGATCCTGAACTTATAGCTATCCATATTTATATTAAATATTTCATGGTGTGAAAATTTTATTATTGATTAAAAAAACTTTGAAGAACTTACGAATTTTTATATAATTTCGTGACTTATAATAGTTAAATATAATAGTTAAAGATTTAAAAATGAGAGAAACCTTTTTTAGATATTATTGCAAAGTATATTCGGTTTCTAAAACAATTTGAATTACAGGAGTGAAAGCTTCTGAGTTTGGATTGAAAAATTTGTGATGTGAGGGGGAGGGGCGTACAAAAATACCCAATGCTACAAAATTTTCAACTGATGCTCCCAAAGGCAGTTACATATATACGTTCATCAATTTTACGAAATAATAAATCTGAGCGTACAATTCTTTGGGCTGGATCAATTAAAAAACACGCGAAGATGTCGAAATTTTTACGTATCGCGCAAAGACGGACGAATCAATAAGTCACGCTTTCGAGCGACATCGCAAATCGAGTGACATTCGAAAACATCACACGCCGTTTGCACTACGTTGTTCTACCTCTGCTACGAAATGAACGGCAAAATTTTCATCCTCGCATCGCCTCATGATATTTCGTCTTTGTCCACGCAATAAGTAATAAATTTCCGTTCTCCGTCGGAAATGAAGTAAGCTCATTGCTTGGTTCTCTCTATACGACATCCTGTACGTGGTAGCAAAAATACAGTGTCTACGATGCCAGGACTGTTGCGTTACCCGTGCACGTAAAATAATGGATTGAGACAAAAATTTAGAGAAATAATTGTTATATACCGCTGGTTTGTGGGAGAAAAAAACAGACCCCAATGAGGGGGAAAAATATCAAATATAATAAGAGAACGATAAAATCTTGGCCGATTGCATATATACTGAATATACACATAGACATCCGTCACGCATACTTACGCATACATCTGCATAACGACTGCTGCTGCATATATATATATATACAAGGACTAGTGTTCACGAGAGTCAGAGGCGCTTTACGGAGGCAAGTTCCACCCAACGATTCTCCGAGCGCGAGAGCCGAGACCAACCAGGCGTAAGGTTTTTAAAAGCCTCCCCCCTCTCTCTCTCTCACTCTTTACTCACCCTCCCGCCAACTGCTCTGTTCGCCGACGTGGAAGATTTCGGCGTTTCCAGAAGCGATTCAACACGCGTTCCACGCCCTGTTATCTCTCTTCCCTCCCCTAGCCTCTCTCTCTCTCTCTCTCTCTCTTTCTCTCACTGCCAACGCGCGAGTCTTTTCAACTCTTGCGTATGCACGCGGCGACAGGCATATATATATATATATCCAAACGCGTGCGTATTATATGCGAAAGGAGAGAGAAGGATAATGAGGAGCGGTGAGGAGGAGGATAGCAGCTTTGTTTTGGCATTGACGGAGGAGCGCGGCGAAGAGACAGTGAGAGAATGAGGAGAGCTTCTTCCACCCCGTTGGCTTTTATACCCCGTGTACGCGTCTGTGGGTGAACACGGATAGAGAAAGAGAAAGAAGAGAGAAAGAGAGAGAGAGAGAGAGAGAGAGAATACATTCGCGGGTGGTGGTGGGATCGTGTTATGACATTTGTGCGACGCGCTCGGTTGACATCGCTCTATCTCCCCCGGCATAATGCGTTTGCCTTGCAAGTCGAGCGTCGCGACGCCGGCGACGACGAGCGCGATTTCTTTCGTTCTTTCTTTCTTTTTTCTTCTCCTTTTGCCTAGGGCTCGTTAACTCCTTTTGATATTTGACTGCTCGATGAAATGAATTATATGCTCTTCGTGGCATCTACATAATACGCATGATACGTATAGAGGATTAGATTTTCGATCATTAATTCAGGTAAGATGAGATTCGGTAAGATGAATGTGCAGAAAAAAATACTAGAGCGATCATTTTTGCATGAGGGAACGATTGAGGCCGTTCATGAATTTATACGTTGAAATTTTGAGGGAGTATTGATAGGCTAGATAGTTACATGGATGGGGAAGGGAAGGGAAGAGTATTTGCTACTCATATAAGAATGATTTGAGCAAGCGCAATGCTAAAGTTGACAGCTGACCAACATCGATTCCAACTCTTTTGGTCGAAGATAACATATAGTGACCCGTTATATTCAGCAGCGAATTTGAATTGACATGGCGAATGATTCATGGTAAAATTCACTATAATTATTTTAAAAAATGCAACAGCAGACACATAGAGTGGGATATTTATTCAAACATTATAAGCATTTGAAATAAGTCCGGTACTGATCCTTTTGGAAAATATGTATAGATAGAGGAATATCAGTCTGTTGCTAAACCCGGCTAAATCAGTTAATTAACAAATCGCAATCGAGAATGTATTAAAGTACAATCGTAAAGTTAATATAGTGATAGAAACTGCGGTGGAAAAATGATTCTCGATGAGAAATGATAAACGCGTTTAATGATTCTGTTCCACCTCTTTTTTCTATTGTCCAGAACGAGAACTCGACTATACCAATAACCAAGCAAATAAAGAAGACGTTATGAGGATAAGGATAGTTTCTTCGGACTTCCTTAGCTGATAATTCGTGACCAGTAACAGCAAAATGTTTACCTCCGGTCTTAATTACTACTGAACTATGTATACAAAAAAGCCAGTCTATAAATTTGCAAATTTATAAATTTATAGTTCTGACTTTATTTTAACGATTAGAGAGCCTGCAGAGTGATCGGTAAGGAGTTGAAGCTGCTTCAATTCAATGGTCTCGTTATGCCACACACATCACAGAAGGGGATTATCTAGAAGTTGAAAAAGTGACGGTCTTTTCTAGGCACTCGATCAAAACTGTGTGCAATGAGATAATTCCATATTTTGCTCCATCTACCGAGTTAAGATTGTAGTTTGTAGTAGGACCATCTGGTCTAAAGATCGATCATAAAATTATGGATTTGTCCACGGTAACAATTGAAACTGCATTACAAGTGCATTGAGACAGACATAGATTTAAGTTTGGAACTTTCCTTTCTTTCTAAGGAAGAAAGGAAAGTTCTAACATTTTGCATATTTCACAGCTGCCAAACCTCGTCATTACGCAACTTTGGAATTTTACCTGCAACTTGATCCACATCATATGGAAGCGTGTCGAATCAATAGATTTGTTTCAACATATATCGAGAGGGCTGTGAGAGTCAACATTTTGTTTTTCTAGACTTGGACATCGAAATTATCGGTCTCATATTCATCCGGCATGCTAACCATTGCTTATTTAATTAGTGATGGCGTTGCATTATGTTTAAACTTCCTGATTAACTGAGACGTATGTGACTTCATCACTTCAGTCAATGATATGATATTATAGGATCATAATGTACATACTTTATTTATTTTTATATTTTAATAGATACAGAGTGTTAAAAAATGTCCTGGCTAAGCTAACCACAGACCTACTTTCTGAATTGTGATTAAATCGCTTAGCTCGATAAAGACACCGTTGAATTAGATTTTTCTAAAGATATGGTAGAGTTACCAGTTGATAGCATCTAAATTCCCGAAGCAATTTTAACAAGTGACGAATCGCCATTGGGAAAGATACACAATTATGATATTTGAATAAAAATTATATATGCACATTCATTTATTATACTTATCATAATATTTTATTGATCAAAACTACTAATTTGTATATGGGAAAATATAACATAACGATTCAGAGGTAAGAAAGGTCGAAGATTTAGATTCGCTTACATCATGTAATGAAAGAGAGAGACAGATTTCAAAATAGAGTAAAAAACAGACTTACATAATTTATCAACGATTCTGGTCTCGCAACGAGAAAGCGGTCAAAGTATACATATACAATACAAAGAAACTTAGATTTCAGACAGATTTATTTCAAAATTTAAAAATGTCATATTTACATGGTATAATGCATCAAGTTCAAAACAGAAATAACTTGTGAAACATTCTCGTTCCGTATCCATAAACAAACTTTTTGATGAAAAGCATTCTTGTGGTATAAAAAATGTGTGCGTTCTATAACACGAAAGCAGGCAGCTAATTATAAATTTCAAAGTTTTAACTCTCCAATGTTTTGTGCATGCGAAATATCTCTCGTAATGAAGGTAAATTGCAACTAATTTTTCAAACTCTCTCGCTCTTTCATGACTCGAGATATATATATATATATCTCTGCCACGTATTTGTACCAGAGCCGCGCGCATTGCATGAAAAATAGCTCTCATAAATATATCGTGTAACGTATGCGAATTATTTATATAATATTTTGTTAGAATTTGTATCTCGGCAGTATTAATGATAATACGCGCCATGCGTGGTATTCGAACATTAATCAAGCGTATTTAAAATAAACTAGCTTTGAGTTCATTGTTCAGTAATACATATATATAACGAAAACATTGTTAGCTTTAACTATATTAAATAAGGTGATTTTGAATCAAAATCGTATTCGCTGAAAAAATGATACCTTTAACTTCATAGAAATGCAACAATGCAATGATATATATATATATATTAAGATTAACTTTCTTGATTGCCTATGGGGTTTACGTGCATTTAACGATCGTTGAAACTGAGACAAACATCTTAGCTTTCGATAGAACAAAAGATGCGATCGAAAATGTGCAACAGACAGTCTCGTACTGAAAAATTTAAGTTCGAAATCAGTCCAAAATTCAAAGATTGTAGATCAATAATTATATGTTGTTCTCAAATGAAAAAATCATAGTAGTACAATGTGATTATATTTATTTTGATACACTTTAACGAGTATTGATTAACAAAAGTTAAGTTTCAAATAAACCTTCACCGTATCACTTTGCGTAAATTATAATAAAATATGACGTACTGTTATTGGTATAATTGGTTTGTAAGAAAAGTTCGCTGCCAAATATCATCCATTTTCGAACTTATTTCAAACGAAGATATTACTGAGAAAACAGAACCAAACGATACAGCTTCGGATGCAGCATAATATTGCATTATCGAGTCCCCTACCCACCCCCCATTCGCTTCGCAACGAAGGAAATACGAAAGAAAACGGAAGACAACGAAAGAAGAAAAAATACGACCACCATAGAACTCGGTTATCCCGATGAAAAGTACGCATGAAAATCCATACCGCAAATCGCCCTTCCATGCGTCAAAACAAAAAATAAATCCCAAAGCGCTCGATCTATCTCTATATACAGCATTAAACGAATCGCTGAAACCCACCGACTTGTTCCTGTAACCATTGTTCGAATCTTTCTTCTGATATATATATATATATATATATATATATATATATATATATATATATATATATAATGCAGCCGGTACGCTACATAATTTTTCAACGACTCTATTAGCTTGCAACGCACACACGAGTACCGGGGGGAAAGGAAGGAAGTTACAAAGGGACCACCACTGAGAATCCAGCAAAATCAGAAACTCGCTAACGAGCCACCCACTCACCCTCACTCTCTCATTTTCTCTCTCTCTCTCTCTCTCTCTCTCTCTCTCTCTCTCTCTCTCTCTTTCTCTCTTATGCTACTCTCGTATACATTGCTACTCTATACGTACGCCCCCCGGAACACCCCTAACGCACGTTAGAGAACAGGGTAGAGAAGGAAGCGAAAATCGATGGTCTCCTACTTCTCTACTTCCCTCCGATGCATGAACGCATACTCATGCCCACGAGCACGCACACTTTTATCCGCAGCGCTGAGAGAGCCGACCGAATGAGCTGTGGTTACTATATGTCTGCATATATGTATTAACCGTGGTTGCAAATGCCACCGTGCATATGCCACCACCGCGCCATCCACCCGTCCACCCTTCCCTTTCAAATCGAAAAAGTTTTATAACCTCGTTTATAACTCTTTACCCGTTTTTCGTATTCTCCCCGCTGCACCGTTATATATATATATATATATATATATATATATATATATATATATATATATATATGAGCGTCACGGTATAAAGAAAGACCGGCCGGTAGGCGCCAACGAGCGCTTATGCATCGCCGACCCCATACCAATTATCGATCCGTATACAAGTCAACTGGATAAGCATGGGGTGGTGGGGAAAGGGAGCGCGAGAGCCCGCGGAGTCCGCGCACGCACGCCAAAAGGCAAGGGAAACGAGAAAAACGGCTGAATGCTGCACGAAAGTGGGCGCCGGATATTTCAGCTATACGGTCGAACGGTGGGAGTATGAAAGAATGGCGAGGAGTTGGAGGTTGGGGGGGGGGGAGGGTTTGGCCGACGAATTGGCAGGCGGCTTCTAGCGTTAATACGTGCCCAGCTTTTGCCTTAACTTCACGAACAATCCATTATCGTGAGTGAGCTAACTGTAGGGGTCGTAGGGAGAGGATGGTTGACGACGAAGGCGAGCCTGAGGTATAGTCGTGTATTAACACGTATACGCTTCTGGCAATACAGGTATGCAGTGCGCCTGTCCCCATTTACAGCCAATTACCACGTTATCGAATAGTCCCTGTTAATACACAAGCTTGCTACCATCCCTATCTCCCGGTTGGCCTATATATATATATATATATATATATATATATATATATATATATATATATATCCAATCAACTGTAATCACACGTATATGCCGGGACCCTGGAATTGCCGCGGGCTAATAAGTGATTACTGATTTGCTATCGCCAGCCTAACCCCGCCCCTCCCGACGTCTATGCAACAGCACGAAATTGAACGCTGAGTTTCGCTTGTGAGAGGGGAGCAGTGGGTTGTCTATTACATTGGCTTCCTCCTCCGTGCGCCCTCCCCATCGCGCTCTTCGCATTGATTTTTAATTGTCGCGCCGGTCTGGTCTGGATGGGGGGGGAGGAGGAGGAGTCTGGGCAATTTTTAAGCTCCAAAGATTTGGATGATTTCCGGGCGCTACCAGGCTTTTGTTTTCGTTGTTCTTTTCTTTCCTTTGCCGAATATCGAAGAATCAACGTATAGGGTACTGGGCAATAATTGCTTTGTTTTTTTTTTTTACATCTGTCTATCAACGAAGCTCTTAAATTTCCGATCATAAATATTCCCGAGAATATTCGCCTCAATCCTCACCTGCAGTCTGGGAGGAAATTCGACGAAATTAGATGACGGGTTTGGAAAAATGGAATTCAACGCATACAGACATTAGCGATTGGATGAACACGGATTGCGTGATAAGGCATTGATGTTTTCATACGCTGGTTGAAAATTCCCATAATATAGTATTTTCTATAAAACAAGTAGACAAATTTATTCATGAGCACTGATATTGAAGCATATGATCGCGGATAAGCCGCTATGTATAATATTCTTATACTAATCTCATTATTAAAGGTTTCGACAGTTTGATAGTAATGCTACCTGATCATATAATCCACATACTGAATTTTTTTTCTTTTGATAAGAGATGAGACATATGTCTAAAACGGTATTTCAGCCAACTTTACGTTAACCAAAGTATAATTTTCTTTTGAACTAATTGCGTTATATAGAAAGTATGTGTATTCAGTAGCATGAAAGATGTCGGTAAGTAATGAGATGCTCTAAAATATATAAGGTGTTCTAGTCTATATATCGAAACCTCATAGGATACTTTTAAATAATATCCCGATATTTCACGCAATTGAAAAGGATTTGCTTTTTCAACTCACTCGTTCTTCTTTTAATATTTCACCTTCCCCTAATTACTCATTTAATTAGTAACCGATTCCCATAGTAATTTGTTCATTGAGGGGTTTGACCAAAAATTGAAAATAAATCATGTGTATGATCGATCAGATTTTGGGTAAAAAGAATTTGGGTAAAATGAAATGCCGATCATCGATCGATGTTGATTACTTTTTTACAATGTACGTATTAAATCTTTAATTAAAGGAAATGTCGACTGTGTCTAGAAATAAGCCTTTTTAAATCCATCCAAAAAAAGCACGAGCCAGCAATCACATAGTTACACCCAATTTAATGGATTTGCAACACTTCTAGATATTCTTTCGAGCCATCTAAGAAAGACTTGATACTCGTTGATCTGCTGCCATTGATCTTTTCCATTAACAATCTTTTATACGTGACGGTTTTATTGATTTCTGACATGTTGGCCATAAATCGTGACTCTATTGATATTGCTAACTTCTTACTTGCTACCATCGTATGAAATAGATAGAATAATTATACTTGTAAATTCAAATATAAACGTTCTTTAATAAATAAGTTCCTTAAAAGGCATGCGATATAACTAAAAATCCTACATATTCAATCTTAATCACATGCAAATCATTACTTTTTACGGCCTCAAATCAGTGCGTCGACAACGATCCAATTCATTCTCTGCATGTTTAAAACCAAAAAGAGAAAACTCAACCATACATCACATCTCTTGCTCCAGCCAGCATCGCTGGCGCGCATTATTCGTCATTTATATACTCTTCTTTTTTTTTTTTTTTTGCTCACCCCCGTCACGACTGTATAATGCAAGCGCAAATACGCGCGCGCGCGCGCGCGATCACACACTCTGGAATATTTATCGCACAATGATCGGATTGTTACGATCAATTCCGCGCGAATAACGCGCATTAATTAGTCAAACGGGACGGGCCGTGTATACAAACGAGGGGCCGAAGCCATAATCGCGAATGAATGCCGCGCGCTTTAAAAGTACAGACTGTGCAAATATATATATATATATATATATATATATATATATATATATATACATACACACACACACATATATATATATATATATATATATATGTATGTACGTATGTACGTATGGACCCTCTACTCTTCCATCATCGAACGGCAACCATGTAACTTTTTTTTTATATCACCTTTGCATATACGCGCTACATTCGGTATTATCGCCGGTGCGCGCGGCTACTCGAATTTAATGTAGGAAAGCTAATGGTATCAGAATAGATGCTTTCATCATCGAATTAATTAGGAATTATCTCAAATCCATACCCAACGTAAATAATCGGCTCATTAAAAACAAAATGCAGGAAACCGGCCAAATAAAATCACTAGAAATTGAAAAATAAAGGTTATGCGACAGTGAACGACTTTAATTTGTTACATGAAAATAATTATCTAGCTGATCTAAGATGTACTCCCATCGTATGCCATATTTCAATAAGAAACAATAAAAAAAGACTATCATATCACAATAGACATCAAAACCAAAGGTACTAAAACGTTGAAAATGTTGAAATTTAAATATATTTAAGTGTGATCAGGAAGCATACTTCTTTAATTAGAAGCATATTTCTTTAATTTTTTTTAATGAAATGTTAGTATAGTTAATTTTACTACATTACTCTGCAATGTTTCGAGGGCTGCACTTTAATCTTCAAAATGAATTGTAATTTTATAAAGAACTGCTAAATTCTTATATAATCCTATTGTAACGAGCATGATTATTACTATCATTTTACAACCGCTGATATGCATTTTGGTATTTGTTGTGCTTTTCACCCAACTTATATGTACTTGAATTTCTAGCAAACAATGCATTTATATAAAAAAAAATAAATAAATAAATAAATAAAAACACGAGGGCGAGAGGGAAAAGTCGTGCGCGTACCTAGAAATAAGCTTCAGAGCAGCACAAGGCTTGCAATTTAGTCTCATCTGCAGGTGTGATAAATGTCGGGAGACGGGCATTTGTTTACTCGGCCTGTGTGGCACGTTGTCGATGAAAAATTTCGTTCGGACTATATAAATTACATGGAGGTATTTTTAAACGCGCGACTGTTTTTTTCTTTCTTCGCCCACGAGAAAAATTGACCCGGCCCACATCTTTGGGCCGCCCCCTTCTCGAATCCTTCCTCGTTCATTCGCATTCATTGACGACGGCACACTACTGGTATTCCAGCGTCAACTAATGTTTACTTTAGAGCTAACAAATCGAATCTTTGCCGTGGAGCTCACTTTGATTTGAAATTAAACGTGCCTCTGGTATATTATATATATATATATACCAATTTATATTCGTTGCCTTGAATAGCATGAAAAGCGCGTGGCTGAAATAGAGACAGGAGCGGGGGGAAGAACGTTTTTTAGGTCTGCAGAAATTATATCTCGAGTGCAAAGTAAACAAGTTAACGTTTATACAGAGGATTGTTGAGAGAGTGTTTCTTTAATTAAAAGTGCATTATTAAAAAAAAAAAAAAAAAAAAGAAAAAAGTTTCGTATATTTTTCCGCGAAAAACCGAGCTATCGTTGGGGTACGACACCTGTATAAACATATATAGTTAGCAATTTATGTTTTATATGCAATTAATAATTCTGAATTGACGAAACGTTATGTTTTGTTCATCGATTTTTGTCCAAGCTAGCGCTCGAAAACAAATTAATAAATTCTCGTCGGCCGAGGTCGCTGGCTTTTATATTGGTGCGACTTACGCCACATCACAGCCCGGAGTCCGGCCGTGATATGGTTTGTGATTTTTTGCTGTTCAGAGTTCTCCTACTCTCTTCCAATTTCACCGGGCAATTCGACGAATATTGACGGTACAATGAGCGATTTAACATAAATTATTCAGAAAAATTTACTTACCATCAGACTACACCTAAAGAAGCCAAATTTATCGGTTTTTCGTTGTTGTTGCAATGTTGTCGTCTCTTTCGTTAACCTAACGGCCCTAATAAATCTTTCTTGGCATATTGAAACGATTATACTTTTAGGATGTCAAGTGCGTCACTAATTGTCCTTTGCGATTCCAATGGATATGGCCATGACGAAAACCACCAAGAACGCAAAATAACGGATGATCGCTCTTTATTTTTAAGTACGTATACATTTTCCTCCTCGGAAGCACATCTTTAACAGTTGGCTCGTCGAGATTTTCCTCGTATATACATATATAAATAACGCACGAGGGGTAGAAAAAAAGAGACAACGGGACAAAAATCCTATATATTATAATATACAGTGGAAGTAAAAACGGATCATCGTTTCGATGAAAGAAGAAGAAAAAAACGCTAGAGACAGAGAGAGAGAGAGAGAGTGGGGGGGAGAAGGGCGCGTGGCAAATGAAGAATTTACGAATGGGCCTATAACGCGGGTGGACAGCTGATGCGCATATGGCATGGCGCCGCCCAGCTGGAGGAGGCACCCATAGTGTATACGTCGCAGAGCTCGCGTGCATCAGACGACCGACCGCCGACGAGTGTGTATTATGTATATGCTTAAAAAAGGGAGATGGGCGCGGCTTTGAAAAGTTTTTTTTCTCGATATATATATATATATATATATATATATATATATATATATATATATATATATATATATAGACTAGACACACATTCCCGGGATAATGAAGATTCAAATGTAAATTTATTGGCGTAATCTGACTGTAAAAAGAGCGAGAGAGCATGAGAGAGACAGACAGATGATACTTCGTTTCCCATACAGTGTCTCCTTTTTTTTCTCCCCCCCCCCTCTCTCTCTCTCACTCTGCTGGAACCAGTTTCGAGCCGCGACGCTGCACGATATTACGCCGACCGTGACGGCACCATGAGCATTTCCGAGAGGCGATAGAAAACCAGTTACGCGAGATTCCGTTTTGTGGGTACTCGGTGCCTCTATCTTCATTACAGTGACGAAGAGAGATTTTTTTTTTGTTTTTTTTTCCGTAGCGCGACGCGCGCGTGCGGCCGGCGTCGCCAGTTCCTCGTTCGAAAATCTGCGCGCGCCCGCAATTATCGCGAGGTTCTCGGCAAAGATTTTTTTCTCAGCTTCGTCGCACGTGGCTTGTTACTATTATAACCGCAAACTGCCGGCCTTGCTGCTGCACGAGAGCGCGAGAGACACCGTATAAACATATATATATATATATATATAATTCGGAGCGTATTTAGACGCTCCCTCATTCTCGTGTCTATCTTATCGTCTCCATTTCAACGCCTACTTAAATATCTCATCGTCCGCATCCAACGGCCACGCGCGCGCACGTGCGCGGCCGTCGCAATTGGCATGCCGTATTCGCGGTCTCGTCCCTGCGAAGTGGCGGCTATGGAGAAGGACGGCGACAGAGGCACGAGCACGTAGAGAGAAAGAGTCCCGTTCCCTATGCATCGGAGCGCGAAATCGCGAGCAACGAGCTACGCTGCTTTATAATACAATGACGCCTCAGTCCTCTACGCGGAGTCGCGGCGCGCGCGACAATTGTGAAGCCGCTACACGCGACTCCGCGTGTCGCGCTGGTAGGCGCGTGAAAACGCGTTCGCTACAGCGTCCGCCCCGCGAGAGCGCATAATCACCCCCATCCCTCTCTCTCTCTCTCTCGCGGATTCCCGGCAATTTCTCCCTGCCCTCCCGCCCCTATCCTTTCAAGATGCAGCGACTATATATAGATATATATGTGGGTGCGTCTGTATATATAATGTCTGTATATATATATATATATATAATATATATATATATATGTCTGTATATATATATATATATATATATGTCTGTTATAATATATATATTATATATATATAGATATATTATATATATTATATGAAGATATACCGCAAGGTAGATAGAGGGATGAGATGGAGAGATGACGACACGACGACGACGAGCGCGAAATTCCCGGCAGTCGACATTAATAGTGCTTATACCCCAGACAAAAAACGAGTTGTATGCCGGTACGTCAATACATACATATATATATATATATATATATATATATATATATCTATATATATATATATGTTCAGGAGCTGCGCGTCTTACGCACTTCGAACTCTCTCTCTCTCTCTCTCTCTCTCTCTCTCCTACACACACACACACAAGCACACAGTCTTATGCCCTCCAATATATTGTCTGCCAGTGTCAAACTGGCTCTCGACGTTTCTCTCTCTATAGACGCTCCGTAGCCACCGTCGTTGACTGAGAATGAGAACGTAAAGAAGGGACAGAGTGGGGCCGAGGAAGGGGGGGGGGAGAGGGAGAGAGTGCAGAGCCAGAGAACGACGCGGAGTGGTAGCAAGTACGCGTCTTTATCACAAAGGACGACGCCCGCGAGCGCTCGTGTGCTTCGCCGTTGTGCCCCATGCGCGTAAGTTACCCTCTTGATCTTACCCTTCGGCTGTCCCCTCCGCAGCGCGCCCGCTCGCTCCCTCTTGATGTTTCACCCCAACCGGTGGCGCTCGCTTGGCTCGGATAATCTATATGACTATACGCGCGCGCGTGTAACATACGTGTATGCATGCCGTTTAGCTTTTTTTTTTTTTTTGAGCACTTCTGTTTTTCAAGATACAGATACAGAAGAACGTGCGGAGGCACGCGCGTACGTGTGTGGGGGGGGGGAGGGTGTATACGATAAGCATGCCTTCCGTCTGAAGCTGTGCGCTTGCGATTTTTTAAGGACGTGGGTTAAAAGGAGAAACGTTCGTGGACTCGGGCGTTCTTACCGTTCGACAGCGAGATGAAGGCTCGGGATTGCGTGGCTGATTTTCCGCATCGGCGAATGAAAAGACAGAACTGCGCGATATGAATGTAAAAAATTAACGACGCAATTCACGGCTTTTAATAAAGTAACAATTCAATTTCTAACAATTGGCGTACAACATCAGTATAGTGTAAGTGCATCAAGACGCGAACTTGCCCAGTAATGGTTATTAATTGGATGTATCAAAATATATCACCGAGGAACTTTAATCTGCATTTAGCAATAATACAGGTATTTATTAATTCTTTATTGAGAAGGGAATTGACGCATGCAATGACATGAACTCAAGAGCTTTAATAGGTCGTGATATAGTTATTAAATCTAGACAAACGGGTTTATACGGGTTTAGAAATATATATATATATATATATATATATATATATATATATATATATATATATATAATGAAACAAAATTATCCATTATTGCACAACCCATCGCTTTTACTAAGCTTGCTTCTATAAATAGTCCGGCGCACAACCACGGAGTTCTATGTAGAGAATTCGTAAATGTCAGTATTGGCACGCATGTATGTCGAAGCGCTTCTTTTACGCAAGGATAATTGCCGAAGGTGTTAATGAATTCGAAGAGTTAAGTCGTAAAGTGAAATCTGCGAAGGAATAAAATAAAAGTCAATTAAAACCAACGCTTCGTTAGGATCCTAAACATACGCGCGCGCGCGCGCGCGCACACACACACACTTTCCACTGGAAACTCTGAAACTTAATCTTCTAATTTTAATTGTTCCCTCAATTGAATAGCCTTAGCAATAATACGAAAGAAAATAATAATATCTGTAATTGTTTAAATTGAACATTTATAAATTATAAATTATTCTTCTAAAAATTTGTCCCTAATTATATAAAAATATGCAATTTCCTCAAAAATTGTTTTTTTATCAATCATCATCAAATTTTTACCTCGTAAACTATTAATAACCATACGAAGATACAAGTTCTCGTAAAAATTACATATCCTCGTATGGCTTAGTTTGGAACTTTATCGTTTAGTACTTAGATTTGGTGTCGACAAGTTTTTGCATGGATTCCTTATCTCTCATTATTCATAAACTCAGTCCTGTCTTAGCAGAGCCACTAGATAACTTTCAACGCCCCCTATTTCGAGTACGTAGATCAGAAAGATGCGGGTTAATGAAAATTATCATATCAACGGCCTGCTCGAATTGGCTCCGAATCAGCAGCTGGTTGCTCATATAATTGATGTCGTTGATCGTCTTATATTCATTAATATATATATATATATATATATATATATATATATATATATAGGGAATCTACTGTTATCGCACACGCCACGATCGCCGAAATCTATAGAGAAACTGTATCGAATCCTGTATAATACAGACTGAGATTCTCTGTGCTTCGAGGGCGGCTAATTACTAATCTATCGGGCACGCGGTGAAGCAAGGATCGAGGGGGGGGGGGAGCTGAGGACGCGAGCGGTCGAAGGGTGTATATAGATGTGCAGGTATATAAAAGGGGTTTAACATCAAGGCTCGTAAATCAGAATTAATTCCTAATGCCCGTCCAGATTCTATCTCACTCTCTCTCTCTCTCTCTCTCTCTCTCTCTCTCTCTCTCTCTCTCTCTCCTCTCTCTCTCTCTCTATCTCACCCCCCCCCACTTCACACACAGACGATTGGGATGTCGGCCGGATGTTCTAACGGGATAAGGGCTGCGGCGCGGGCGTAGCGACTCTCCTTCGCTTTCGCAAAGACGCATATATATATATATATATATATATATATATATATATATATATATATATCTACACGGTAAGAGCCAGCGTGCTTTCTCCTATTAGCGTGGAGGGATTCTCACTGTAATATGCACACGATGATATGCCTGTGTATTGTCGGTTTTTCTCTGGCATTTAATCCCCCGGCTGGGGATCATGTGTGTACGTACCTGAGAGAAGGCGACGCAGAGAGAGAGAGAGAGAGAGAGAGAGAGAGAGAGAGAAGGTTAGTGTAGGAACCTCGAGAGGATACATGATTTATAGCAGATTCGTTATTATATTTATATCTTATGAGATCGCTGGAGTTACACATTGTTTGTTAGGGTTCGCTTTGCGCAGGCAGGCGAAAGCAAGCCTACAGTATAAATGTGCGCGGAAAAGCGATAACTGTCATTATTACCGTTAAGGGGATGTTCTTATATGGGGATTTGCGGATAAGAGCGAGTGTACAATTTTTTGCAAATATTTACGATACATCAGCTATATATTAATTAGATATCTAATAATAAAATCTCGCTAACAACTATCTATTACCTGTCGTGTAAAAAGTTTAAAAAAAATAATTACGAATATAAGGTAAGATTGGCGTTTCAAAAGATTTCTAGAAAAAAATCACGGAAACAGAATTCTAACCAAGTTCAAACCGCTCTCCAGGGACGATTTATATACATTGTAATTTTCGTTACAAGTTTATATATATATATATATATATACGTGCGTGCATGCGCGCGCACGCGCGTGTGTGTGCCAAGAGTTCGTGTTATCGTACGCGTACAATTCCACCATGCACCGTTAAATTAAAAAAAAACTCCCTTCGCGCCTCGCGCCAGAGGCCATCGCAGGCAACAAAAACACCCATCGCCCTTTCCTATATAGTTAATTCATCTCCCTCCGCTCGCACTCCCACTCCCCGTTCATTTTCCTTTCTATTATTTCCTCTTCGTCTCTGCGCGTCTCCTCTCCCCCCCTCTCGCTCTCTCTCTCTCTCTCTCTCTCTCTCTCTCTCTCGCTCTACCCCTACTCTATGCCTAGGCACTCGACGTGAAGCTGCAGCGCATGTCCAGAGGACGAGATAATACGCGGAGGGAGGAAGGGGTGTCCAGGAGGAAAAGGCCTAACTCGCTCGGAATATACGTATATGACGGATCGCGCGCGAAGTATATAACGCTGTTAGGGGGTTCATGACGAATGCGCTCTGACTGACGGCCTCTCTCTCTCTCTCTCTCTCTCTCTCTCTCTCTCTCTCTATGGAGGACTTGTGTGCCATGTGCGTCGCTCCATCGTAAATTTTTTTTCGGAAGCGTGGGCGCGCGGTTTTGGCCCTTCATCCTCTCCTTCTCTTTTTCACCTCCCTGCTTTCGCTATCTGTTCGTCTCACTTTTTGAATCGTGTACCGTTTGTGATTTCAAAAGCTTCGCGCATGAGCGCGAAAAAACTATATATACAGTGTGCAAAAAACGAAACCGAAGAAGTATTTTTTATGTACAATTAGAAATATTGTAATTTTTATCCACGGTTTTGCCACCATGGACATGTACGAATTATTCTCGATTAAGTATACATATAGTCGAACGAATCGCGCCCTCACCACCAGAATGGATGCGACCGTGCTTCGTACGATTGTGCGCCTGTACTATATAGCGCGTGAACTCCGAAACGGGAGGTCCGTTGCAATCGCCGTTCTCGCCCACACCCACCCCCTTCCCCCGTGTCCCGTCACCCTATACGAGGTTTCGATGAAAAGCAAACGTGTGCTTAGAGGATTAAAATCTAAATTGGTCGCGAAATTGGTTTGCGCACCAAATTTGTGCAATTTTGCAAGGTCCAAGACGAGCCATTGATATACGGTGTATAATGTCGCGATAGATAAATTTTTCGCTCGTAATTTAATACTTTGCGAATGTGCCTAAAGTCATTCTGCTTGCTTGGCATTTTACAGTGAAAATCGTATAAAAAAACGGACAACAATATAGGTATACTTCCATCCGCGTCGTAACAAAAATGTCGCAGTGCAGTTGCATCTGTACTTCCGTATATACAGCGCCTGTATGCCGCACACGATTTTGCTATAATATATATTTTCCAGCAAATTGTCTTTTAAGATTAATAGAAGTCTCTCTCTCTCTCTCTCTCTCTCCTCTCTCTTCTCTCTCTCTCTCTCTCTCTCTCTCTCTCTCTCTCTCTCTCTCTCTCTCTCTCTCTCTCTCTCTCTCTGTCTCTTTCTCTCTCTCTATCAATCTATCGCTCTACCTTGCCCTGCGTGTATCTTTCAGGGGATATTTAGATAGTGCGCTAAAATTCAATCCCGCCGAACAAACAACAATGACGTATATAGCCTCTCTCCTATATATATATATATATATATATATATATATATATATATATATATATCGAAGGAATCACTTGGATCCCCCGTAAATCCATCAATCATCCTGCCACCCTCCCCACCGGCCCCATCCCTTCGGAAAATCTACAACAGCCACCACGCGCGCGTATTATAATTGCTTGACACGCGTACACAAGGCTTACGTATGTTATACGTCTCGTACGACTGTAATATACAGTACTGTACACATCCTGCGTTGACAATTTAATACCGAATGTTGCCAGAATCCAGTTCGATCTTACTGTTTCTAATTGGGATCTGTCAATGAAAACTTAATAGATATTTTATTGTGTGGAATGTTCCATATTTTTTAAGATTACAGCAAGAATATCGTATGAAAATCCTATTAAGCCAGACTTGTTAATTCCTACAAAATTCTAGATAAAAAATATACTCAAAACTTTTTTTATTTGCACTCGAATTTTTTTCCATTTCGCCTTCCAGTAAAATAAAATTTTATATCAGAATTATTGTGTAAAAAATTCAAATCTGGATAATATATTTAATAGAAAAACAATTCTATTCCCTTTATCAAACCGTGTATATTCAAAATAATTATTTGACAATTTTTTACGAACTGTAAATTATATTGCCTATATCTTATACTTAATTTTTTTTTATTAATTGGTCATTTTAATTTGCATTATGTATTACGTACATACCGGATTACATTCTCAAATGTGTTATTAATATTACATATTGTTTATTGTTTCCCTTAAAAGAACATCTCGCTGACCCGGATTGGAACGGATCAGCCTCTGGTCGTCGAGCTAACGTAATTATCCGCTACGCCGCACAGAATCCAGTGTAAAGTCGTCCACGTGCGCATACACACACCACACACACACACACAACACACACACACACACACACACCACACACACACACACCACACACACACACAGCAAACACACACACACAGAGAGGAAGAGAGAGAGAGAGAGAGACGATACTGTATAATAAATCATAATAAACAACAACTCGACTGTACACGAAAGCCACGGACCGTGGAACCCTATTCAGGATGCTAGCGAATAAATCCCAGCCTTTACCCATGAACGTAAGAAAAAATAAATGCAGTTCAACGACAATCGGGACAGAGAATTTCGTTGTTGTTTTTTCACGTACTTTTGCTAATCCAAAAACTAGAAAGCGCGAGCCTCGTGACATTTTCTCCAATCGCGGCTAGAAAAGCAGGAATAAGCTCTTTCACGCGCGGTAATAACTCCGTGCTAATCTAGCTGGATTCTTTGGAGTATTATACATAGAATTATATTACTCACATTGTACGTCTCGCTGAGAATATTGTTTAAAGGAAATAATTGCGGGAAAATTCTGCTTGGATCTAGCGAGGTATTACATAGGCAAGGACATCGACATCATTACTAAATGGTATCTAGCTGATACCAGGCGTATGTAGATTGCATGTCCGCATGGAACATAATGCCCGTATACGTTCAACGAGAGAAATGTGTAAAGTATCCTCAATTTTCTCGAAATGTTTCTACTAGCAGGGAGACACACATATTCGACTTACGACAAATTTCACTATAATTTTACTAATAATTGTCATACTTCAATACTAAGATTGAACAAAAATTATATAAAAAAAACTAGTATATGTCTATTACTACTACTGCTACTACTACTACTACTACTACTGCTACGCTCGTTTTCACGTAATGCATAGAGATTGTTTATACCGAAGGGACGGTAGATTATATATAGTGTGACGCGGACGAGGGCTCGAGCAGCGCGATATCACACATCGCGTCACTCTATATGCGCGCCGCTGCAGTATAGCAGCAGCAGCAGCAGCAGCAGCAGCAGCTTCGCCCCTAGGGCCATTTATTAGGTTAATAGCCCGGAGGAAGCGTGACGCGGTCGCGTACCGCCGTCTGCCTCACCCCCCTCCCCCGCCCCGCTCTCTTTGCTCCCGCGGCGAAATCCTCGGCTGTTCCACGAAGCGGCAAAATACGCGCTGCCGGAGGGGGGGGGGTGAAGGATGTGGGGCGGAGGGAGGGAGGGGGGAGGCGAGGTCGCGCCGCGCGTTCGCGTCCGCGCGTATGTCGGCGAGGCGGCGGCGACTGGAGAGAGCCCCTCGCGGGAAGTGTATATGTGTATGCGGTGGCCAGGTGTTGCGCAAGCCCTCCCCCCCCCGCTCTCCACCCGGCCGCCGCTCCCTTGCAGTCGCAGGATAGAAACGCACATGAAGAAGGAAGCGTCGTGCACGCGTGCGCCGAATGCTCGCGTGTGTGTATATATATATATATATATATATATATATATATATATATATATATATATAGATATTATTTGCTAGAAGCCGACTCGGAATCGGCGAAGAGCGCGAGAGCTTTCGAGAGCCGAGTGGTCTGTACGCTGTGTATTATGCACGATGCGCGTTTGCGAAATAAAAAAAAAAAAAAAAAAGTCAGCGGACCGACCAAGTAAAGTGGCCGAGGAAGCGAAGTAAAGAGCGAGATAGGAGCCCTTGCTCTTGGACCGCTGGCGAGTCGAAAACGCGCGAGTCGTTTACGAGGAAAGGTGAAGAAGAAAAGAAGCGCGACGGACGATTTGCCGATGAGCGAAAGGGGCGACGAAAGGGGAGGAAGATGCGTAACAACGATGACAATGGGCGCAAAGAAGGGGGGGGCAGTGTGGGAAGGTCGGGCGGGGGGGGGGGAGCGCGAGGGTGGCCGAACCGCATGGTACATGCGCATTTTCCGATAAAGAGATCCTAAAATCGTGCATCAGCGTACGACTTGTAAAGGATGCAATATATATATATATAGAAAAAGGAATAGAAGAATCATATTGTAAGGAATGAAGAGTATAAGGATATCATAACGTGTGTTAACACTGGAATTGTTAGAGTATATGTATGGATCTAATAATATTTTTTATTAGTAATTAGTAATCCGTATATTTTTTATTTAAAAAACCTGTAATATTCGATATTCTGAAAAATTAAAAAATATTTTTAATCCATCTTACAGTCTTTCTACTACAATATATTATACCGAAGAATCTTCTGTTCAATCCAATCTGAGGTTTGCCATTATTGAATCTCTCATGGGACTTCAATTCAATATCTTGCACGATTCGTAAAAAAAGTTCGATTTGGAAGATTGACGAGCTATTAACAATGGTTTCTTTGTCATACTGAAGATTTATCAAAAATCCTTTATGGACTCTACATCAGTATGTATGATATATTCGATTTATCCGTCACGAAACATCACATCACATATAAATCGCCGGTATCTTACGAAAATTCTATAATACAATACAGTAACGCGCAAGGAATGACAGATAAAAGGGCGGCGGGGGGAAGACACAATATTCCGTCGAGGATCGAGAGCATCACGCAAATCCTCCCGGGCGACGGACAACGAAAATTGTCGACATCGAATGTGTAATACGCGCTTCGGAAGTAGGAACGAAGGACGATAATACAGTGCAGTCAGAGCGGAGTCGCGGAGCTTGCGCTTCATACGGATACGAAATGGACGGCCGTCGCGCGAGAGACAATCGACGTTCCGCGCCGGCGCACGCGGAGCGACGGAGCGACCGCGCGTTTACGCCTCGTAAGTAGGAGAGCTCCGCCGACGATTGATGATAAAGAGAAGGAAAAAAAACAACAATGTAATAAGAAAAGCGGGAAGAACGCACCGGCACAGGAGACGGTTGAGGTTCATTCGTCGGAAAAGTGTGGATCTGTCGAGGGGAGGGGGGATAAAAAAATAAAGGAAACAACGAGCAGAATAGGCCGTCGAGAGCATATATATACATATATATATACACACACACACAAACACATATATATATATATATATATGTGTGTTTAAACCTATATATAATTACAGGAAACGTGTACCGCGAGAGAAGAAAGATAGATAACGCGCAGGTGAAACGGAGCTGGGAGCATCGGCCGGTTGAAGGAAGACCCGAGCAATGTATACATAAGGGCGTTGCGCGCGACCTGACCCCCTCCCCCGTCCAGGGCTTAATCGAAGGGGTTGAAAGGGTCGACGTTGGGAAGGTGCAGTAAAAGGGACGAGGAAGATCCCCCCCCCCCCAAGCCCTTCGCCACGACCCGACCGAGTGCCGAGCATTCTGAAAAATTAATGAGAAAAGGCGCACGGGTCCGAACAGCAGAGAGAGAGAGAGAGAGAGAGAGAGAGAGATGAGAGAAAGCACACGCGCCTCCCCGCTATTTGCGGAATTATACCGAGGGACGAGCTGCGAATTTTGAGGCAACTACAAGACGAGTCTACGTAGACGGAGGGGTGATGAGTGAGAGAGAGAGAGAAAGAGAGAGAGAGAGAGAGAGAGAGAGAGAGAGAGAGAGAGAGAGAGAGGGTTGATTATACGACGGGTGATGAGAAGCCGGGATGGCCCGGAGAATTGCGTTTGTATAAAGCATTTTTAATTTTCTGCCTGATGGGGGTCTGTCGTCGCCTTGGCTCCCCTCCCTCTTACGCCCTCCCTCCCCCCCATTTCCCCGTGAAAATTTCCAAGGCAAGAGAGACTGCACGCCGCATAATATATATATATATATATATATATATATACACAGTATACACAGACCACACATATATAGTCTTTCTTTCTTGTTTTTTTTTTGTTTCGTTTTCACACTGCGTCGCATCGTAGTCCATGCGTCTCAATTCGTTCTCGCGGTCATTGTGTTTTGAGATACAAAGAAATATTATGAAAAATTAGAAAAGTCGCGTGTATTATATATATATATACATACAGAGTGCCTTACATACGAGTTCGCATTAGCGGCTCGACCGTCAGCGAGGAAAGTCGATTACAAAGGGTCGCGCGCGCTTATTTCGGAAAGCTCCAATGTTGGTCGGCCAACGAGCGCGAGCCGGATTCGGCTCTGGAGCTTTGCATACGACGTTGCTTCCCAGCTCGTTAACGATCAGCTAGAGTGAACGATCGTCATCGTCGTCGGGACACCCTGCATATGCCTATGTAGACAGACTCCGATCTTTCCAGCATTACACGATATACGCGCCGAGCGTGCGCTTTCGCTGCGCTACGTGGCGCGGATTTTCTTTTTAATTTTACCGGGGTTATCTCGTGCGTTGTTTCAATTGCGCGCATTAAGCTGGGTACATAGCTCGATTTTTCACGAATTCATACTGTATACAACGGATTAGTATTTCATTGTCTTGCAAATGAGATCTTTTTAACAAAACGAATTTCTTGTTCGTACGAGAGGTGTGTATATTTGCCCAGTAATTCTCTTTAAAGTCAAATATATGACGATGATAGGTTATTCGACGAGACGATGAACGTACCCTATGGGGTGACTATATTTTTCTATATTGTTTTTAAGTAACATCGATGTTCCAACAATTTTACCTCCAAAAGATTTTTAATTCCCACTGCGAACTTAGCAATGAATTTAATACAAATGTTTGAAACTGTCGGAAAAAAAATTTGTTGCATGCATTCGTCGTATCTAAATGTGGATAATTCAAAAATCGATTACTTCCTCTATAATACTCATCAGATATACAAAACAAAAATGGAGCAATGTGAAAAGTTACTATAGTATGCTATGATTAAGAAAATCGATAATTAAACTTTGTTGCGATATATTCGACACTTCCGCGCATCGGAAAAGCAATTATATCGCGCTAACTTCTACGCACCATTGCTATATGCGTAATTTGACAAAATAATACAGCAGTTTCTTACCAAATAATAATAATAATAATAATAATAATAATAATAATAATAATAATAATAATAATAAATGGAAAAGAAAAGGATAGAGCCAGAAAGAATGAAAAAGACGAGAAAGAAAATTTCGAGCGTTCCGCATAACAATGGGTCCCTCTGCGAAACTGTCGAAAGAAACACGTCCCTCTCGGCGGCCCGGAGAGAACGGCCGGCAAATTATACATATTTATATATATATATATATATATATATATATATATATATATACATGCTTCGCAAAAAAATTTCAGCCGGTTAACGAGGTCTTTCGCCGTAATATGCCGACATCGCAGAATTTCTTTTTTTCCTCTTACGCGGGCGCCCCTGAGACTTTAACCTCCTCTGATGGTTCCCCTCATCTTTTGGCTGTCCGAGCGTCTCTCTCTCTCTCTCTCTCTCTCTCTCTCTCTCTCTCTCTCTCTCTCTCTATCTATCTCTCTTTCTCCCTCTTTCCCTCTGGCTTTCTTTCTCCACACCTTGGAAATATAATAATACGCATGGAAGTTTTCTCTCCCGAAAGCTACACTATGTACATAATATATATGCGCACGCAGATTCGAGCTCTTTCCGTTCCCTCGCTCTCATAATTGCGTCCCCGTCTTTTTTAAACGAGTCCTGCCGTCCTGTACATTTCCACGATGCTTTTTTCTTTCCCGTATTTTTCCTGTAATACACACGCGCGCGCGCGCGCGCACCACGTCGCTGCGGAGGCTCCAACGACACGGGGCAATGATAATAGGTCCCTCTCGGAGCTCCCGCGGTTTTCACGACAGATTCGTAAACGTCATTTGTGTATATTCTATTTGACAACGATCATTATTATTCCAAAATCGTGCTCCACAGAAAGCAGGCCGTTCAATGTGTATTGAAATCAAATTTTTCACTCCCAATCCAGTATTAGATGGATAGAAATATGGTTCTTTGTATATAATAATACAAAACCAATATTAAAAAAATATATGTATACTGAAATAATAAAATACCAAAGATATAACATATCAAATTATGAAAACAAAAAAACTCTAGACAGAGAGCAACAATAATGTCTTAACAGTATAATAAATTATAGCGTATTCGCATAAAACCAACGAAACCAATAGTGCTTATAGTAGCGACAAGAATATCACGTAAATATGGATATATAATAGTCCATTTAACTACGTAGTCAGTGGATCGCAGGAAGTCGAGCTTAAAATTAGTCTTTAAATCAATATCGCAGTTGGTAGCGTACATGAATGTAATATAAATGATATTTTTATATACATTAATTTTCATCTGTATGTTGCGACAGAATGAAATAATACTACAGTATGGATTTAATTATAAATGAGTCGATACCACTTAAAAATCGAATGAAATAGAGAGTTGAGGATGAATCTCATGGAGTTGTCTCCTTACTGTCCTAGTATTTAAGAGCGAGAGGAAAATGAAATCGCGAGAATAGTCGAGCTATCTTCTGTGTGTGTGATATCGCAAATTTACTCCGGCATTCTCCTTATGTGTATATATATATATATATATATATATATATATATATATATATATAGTTCGATCTCGAGAAAAGAAGGAAAATAAGGATAATGCCTCTCGCTCGCTTTCTCTCTCTCTCTCTCTCCTGCTCTCTCCCAGTCTGACACACAGACGTCGCGTGCGCGCGTGGGTTTTGGTATAATTTACCACGGCGCGGGCGCGATAAATGACCGAGCTCGCGAACGTATATTATATTGTGGTCCCGTATATATATATATATATATATATATATATATATACCTGGCAACCCCTCGTCCGCTTTGCCCCCCCCCCGCCACAGCGCTGTGTCACTGCGCGCGATAACGTCGATTTTCGTGTCTCCTCCTCTTCTCCATCCTCCTTCTCCTCCTCCTCCTCCACCTCATGCACCTCCACCTTCTCCACCTCCTACGCCTCGCAGTGCCCGACGTGGAAACTTTTATACATTAACGCTAATAAACACGAGCACCGGTCGCCCCTCCCCCTCCTGCCCGCCTGTATATCATCCTCGTTGTATATTTATGTGGAAGGTTCGTTGGAATAGTGAAGCGCCAGTAATGGTTTATCGTAGCCTCGTATATTTAAATATTATGACGCTGACGGTATTCGCCCATAAACGTTTGTGTTCTGTACGACAAACCCCACGTTTATATATATATATATATATATATATATATATATATATATATATATATATGTATGTATGTAATAATATTACTAAGATAAAAATCTATCCGAGTAATGACGATGGCTTCGTGCACGCCTCCTCTCTCCCCCCCTCTTCAGCATCGCAGAAATGCCCAAATGCCCAATCCACAAATGCCCGATGCAGGGTTATAGATAGTGTAATAGATTTGAAGTTGGGTGGACGATACGTCGAAATCGTACGTAAATCGACGCAGGGTGGTTCAAACGGTCGCCTTAGAGTTCTCAGCCTCGAGATGCCCGACGCATACACCAGTTTTTGATATGCCGGTGACGGGTTTCGACGTATACACGGCGTACTGGCATCCCGTCCCGATTCTGGAAGCGCGCGAGCATGACCGAGCATGACAGGCTAAAGTTTAATCCGAACGCTGTAATATGAAGTGGATACTTCATATGGCGAAAGATACATCGTACAAGTAGGTGGAAGGAAGGCTGCTCCAAGGTCACTGCCACGGGTTCCTCTATGTAGAAGACTTTTACCGCTCTCGATCCGCGCTTATACTGTCAAAAAGAAAGGAAGAAGAAAAAATCAATCGAGAGCTGGTGTCTCTCAAACTCTCATTCTGTATATATTATATATATATATATCATCGACATTTCCCCGTCTCTGAGAGAGCATATCAACAAATCGAGTCGCGCGATGTATTCTCTCTCCCACACGCTCGCACCCATCCCTGTCTCGCACCCTTATTTCCGGTCGTTAGAGTCGAATCGCGCGATTTTACACCTCGAGATGAATGTAAGGGGGAAAAATCCTCGCAAAACAAGTGAATTCGCTCGGAAAAAAAATCGATAAATATTAACAATAAGTTAAATTTTAAGTTGAATTTTTTTATTAATATTAATAACTAAAAGAAAATGCGAAAGCGAAAATATTCCGTCAAAACCTGCCTTATATCGCGGAACATATTATTACTAGACAGTACGTCTATTGCTAGAGCCAATTTGTTTGAACTATATCCTTCTACAATTATTCAATCTTTCATATACTCTTTGGCGATATGAACATAATTACTCAAAAAAAATTTCTTATATCAAGTAAGTATCTAATTGTTGTCTACCAAATAAATCATTCTCTCAAATTAAGAAAATTATTCACCAGATTTCATACGACGTAGTTTGATTTCAGTGGACTTTTCTTGCATCAAGTAAATACTTCCTTTATTTAAAAAGATAACTTCTCAATGTAAGAAAATAATTTACTTGATACAAAACAAGAGAATATTTACTTCACAACAGACCTTTTTTCTTCAGTGTTGGCTCTAATAGAAAAAAAACATATTTTATGTTCATTAAAATTTTTAGGCTAAAGATACACGAAGCCGTCCAGTGAACTATTAAATATATACATTATACGAAATCACAATGGAGAGTTATTGTGTGACAATATTTTGAGTGTCCTGCTAATCAGGCACGTCCCACTGGATTACGTATAGTCGAAGCCGTGTCGGGCATGCGAGGCGCGTAAAGCTCGAACCCTTTTATCATCGTCCGATCGCAATTAATATGGTCTTTTATACAGGCGGAGGCCCGGTCCCATCGTTGTTTCACGCTCGCCCATAATTGAACGAGCCGTTGAAAATGGCACGCAGGTATATATACAAATACCCTTCTATTGTAGAAGGGTATGTTCCGACCTGGCGCAACAAAGACGACAGGACTGGTACGCGGGGTGCTCGTGGTACACGCATTAAACGTATATATATATATATATATATATATATATATATATCCAAGCTCCACTTTGAGTAGGCACGCTGCTCTGTTCATATAATAACGTGTGTAAGAGGGCGGCGGGAAACAAGGACAACCCTTCTGTTCATTATATTCAGAGAGGATCCTGGGAGCATTCTTTGCGCAAGGATATACGCACGTGTTCGCATTGGATGTGGTCCTCTTTTATGATTATATATATATTCGAAAAGAAGCGGAACTATGCTCGAGGAAAAAAAAAGAGTAACGAACAGATGTTCCTTCCATGAGAATTTAATCACACACACGAGGAACTCCATGCATGTGCAGATTAGTATACAAATTGTTTGTCTGCTCTATATTCGCCTTTTCAAGATCTCCGATTGCGTTATTGATATATGAATGTATGATAATCCCTCCTAACTGCGTATACGTCGAAATCATTGGTTGAACTGAGAAAACAGTGGACAAACCTGCATGAACCTTACAGTGGATAAATTTCGTCATAAAAAATGTTCCTATATTGTGCCTATAAAAAAAATTTTACTTATCCTAAACATCGACTATCAAAATAAAGCCATTGATAAGTGAAGTCCATTCATCACTGGAAGTTCAACTGTATCTTATTTTAGAATAGTGTTCTAAGTTTGGTATTAAATGGCACTACGCTTTGAATAAAGTCAAAATTTATTTGGACGATACTCACTTTCATTCAAGTTAATTAATATTTAGTAGTATATTACATATATATATTAAAGATATTCCTAAACATTGACTATAAAAAAATGTAACAGCTACTCATTTTAATTGCGTAATAGTCATAATCATGTAGATTTATGCCTAAGAGTTAGAATCATATAGATTTTTAATTTCCAATAGTTGCGATTCACCGTGTCGCAAGTATTTATAAATTAATTGTATAATACTGTGAATAGTATGATAAATAAATAAACTGCCGGAAATAATGGCATTTGAAATAAAAGTGCCCGTCGCACGGAAGACCGTTGTCAGGAACTACAGAGCCTAACTTATGCTTCTAAAAATTCACTTCTCATATTATTGTTCATATTGTTTGATATAGGGCGCAAGGATGAATAGAATTTCTTATGGAACCGCGGAATCTTTTACCATTTCTCTAAATTCAAACGATGTCATTAATTTAAATTTACCTAATTGCGAGGCTTATCAATTCAGTCACCAGGGGCGCAATCTGAGATCTTCACAAGATGAAATAATATATAATAAACGATGCCATCGGTGCATAAGTCATTTTTCAAATGAACGTTATAACTTCAATTTGCGTCCATGCTCTCTGTCTCTCTCTCTCTCTCTCTCTCTCTCTCTCTCTCTCTCTCTCTCTCCTCCCTCCCTCTCTCTTTGTTCCCCGTCAATTATTCCCTTCGATTTATATTATAGATATTTATCGTATATGCACGTTGGAACAACAGCTCGTTTGGTTAATTAAGAATTCGAATCCGCCCGCGCAATGAGCGGCATTCGATTAAAACGGCGAATCCTCCCCCCTCCCCGACTCATCCCCGATACATATACGAATGGTTATGGCCGTTTGTCTTTATTATAAAACCATTTGTTTCGGCAATAGCTTCGTTCGTTGCTTTAGCAACTGCAGTATATCAAAACGTATTATGGGCACCATATATACTTCGTAAGCGGTGGGCATCCGCGCTAGGGGCTGAATAATAAGCTATATCTGGGAAAATCAATATTAATTTGAATAAATAATGATTGTCAAATTGAACTATATAATATGGCGGTCTTCGGTAAGTTATGGTATATTATGCGCCGATTAAAAGGCAAGAACACGAATTCGTGCATTATGTGGTTTGAAGTATATACGAATTCGGTCTTCTGAGAAATATAAGCCTTCGCTTTGAGGTATCGTCTTTTAAATAAAAAAATCAAAAATAAAAAACCGGAACGGAAATTTCTCGTATAAGTAAATAAACGAATCATCGACTTACTTGCCAAATTGCCAATCAATTGTATGAATATGAAACATTTGGTCACGCGTAAAACGGAGAGACAAAATGTTAAACTGCTTCAGGTAATTCGCATACTATATATTATTTAAATCCAGATTTAACACGCAATAAGTTCAAAGCCCGATGATATATTTTCCCCATTATTGGCCAATCTTAAAGAAAGAAGTCTCAAATCCTTGAAATTTTAGACAACGTGCCAATTAATATTCCAATTATCCCAATCAGTCCTATCTGATGATAGACTTGGCGAGTTCGACTCAATATATTATCAGCTAGCCACAAACGCCTATTCGACTTTTTCTACTATTTTTAACAATATGTCAAGACATCTTTCAGGCACATAGTTAATGCATGGGGATCTGCTCGAAACGCTGCCACTGTATTAGACGCAAACAAAATAACAAAAATTATATATCGATATGTGCTTCAATATATATTTTCGACACGAAGTTCACAATTTCGATCGGTAATAATGATAAGCGCAAAAGCTGACAAACGTACAATAACGAGACCGCGTTGGGATAATATTATACGTACGATCAATAAGTAATTCACGACTTCGACACGGTCGTATGCCTTTATTTCGCTTTATTTTCCCACCGTATACATATTTATATATATATATATATATATATATATATATATATATATATATATATATATATATATATATAATACTCGCGGCAAAAGCAACCTGCAGCCTGCATCGTAGCAGAATCCCGCCTCAAAGTCGCCGCGTTATTGCTGCGATAGAGCTCTCACGGAAATTATATTCCCCCATCCGTATGGCAGCGTGCGCCACCCGATATCCCCATAATACGTCCATATTCAGCCGATATCCGCTCTGCTCTTCCCGCCCCCTCCCCTGACCTCTGGCACCTCTTGTTGTATTATATCGGGCGCTGCGCACGCGCGCCCCGGACAAAGAAGTAAGAAAAGCCTCGCTTCGGACGCGACCAATTCCGTTCCGGCTTTCGCCGGCCGTAATATGCACCTTGTGCGTGTCGTCGCTCCCCCCCCCCTCCTGCCCCTTCCCCGCACTCGCACAGCATCCCCGCGATTCTGCGCCGCCGCGAGGTGTATATAGAGAACGGGGAGATGGCGGCGCGTGGGGGGGGGGGCGGAGAAAAACGGCCTGCGCACACACTACTACAGGACACAGACGCACGGGCGCGCGCAGACTAAGAGCAGTCACTCACCTTTTGTGCCTTGCAGGCGGCCGCCAGCGGCAGGACGTCGTGTGGATGGGCTGTGTGCCGGTCGCGCAGACAAAGCCCGCAGGCGGCGATCTTGCAGAGGGCGCAGTAGAGGCTGAGGGTCTCGCCGACGTGCTCGATGCAGCCGGGATTGCAGCCGATCGGGCCGATTCCGCCGCCGGCGTGATGCTCGTGGCCGTGGTGCTGCTGATGGTGGCGGCCGCCGAGGCGGAGCAGGCCGGCAGCGCCCCAGCTGCCCTGGGCAGGGCCGAGGTTGTGGGCGGCGAGGGGGCCGCGCATCGGGTGGCAGGACTCGCGGCAGGCCTCGCAGTACAGTACCTGGGGAAAAACGAAGTTCAGAGTGATTGGCGTCATTCCTTTTTGTATATGCTTGCTTCTTTCTAGATTGTGTTATATCGGAGATTGGCGAATTGTATGGGTTGCTTTTTTGTGCATATATGAATATATATATATATATGAATGATCAGTCGAGTTGCGAAGACAGTGGATATTTTGAAACGCAGTGCGGAATAATTGCAATTACCTGCCTCAATTTGAATTATTGTCTCGGAGATTTTCTTGCGATAATCCAATGCCCGTTCGGTGAGCATAATGTGTTCTATCAGGTTCTACATAGGTCTTTATACATAATCTTTAATTATATACTATATGCTCGAAAAAAATCCAAAACTGATCAAATGTTTGATATCCATTAAAAATGCCCAAAATTTGTCTACTCCATTCTTTCTCGCGAACGATGCTTACTTAGCCAAAAAATACAAACTTCCTCGATATTGCCAACAAGTAAGGCGCAAGGTAGACGAATTATTGAATGTTAAACTGTTAATGCATAGCTGTTAAATTCGACACATCTTATTCCCACCCATTAAAAATCACTCTTTCTATCCATCTCCCTCTGTCTATCTCTTTCCTTTTCTCTCTGTCTTTTTCTCGCTTACTCTCCCTTCCTCTTTTTGCCGCTCTTTCTTTCCTTCTCTCTCTCTCTCTCTCTCTCTCTCTCTCTCTCTCTCTCTCTATATATATATATATATATATATATATATATATATATATTTATCTACATATCGATCTCTCCATTTGTTTTTCTTTCCCTTTCAATCATACACACACGCGCGCGCATGTGCGTGCACACACACATGATTCCCCATCAATTTTCCATCCTTTATAACCGGTTTTCAAAGAAAACGCACTCGCTGCTTCTCTAATTTATGGTTTTGTTGACCTTCCTCTTCCGTAATGCGCTTATTGTGCTGACAAATGTTGCCCACCCCCTCCCCCCTATGTACCGAGAGGAGATAGAGAAAGAGGATGGGAAAGGGTGGGGGTCATAAAAGTACGCGCATATCTATGAAGGGGCGGATTTCACTCTTTACGCCGACTCTATACATGTGTGGAAAAAGCGTTTTGCGCTACTCCTCTCTCCCGTTCGGGGGAAGGCGCGACGGAAGCCAATTATAGGTTCTGGCTTTTATCGGCTTTTATTCATGTTTATACCAAAATGTATTTGGGACTGTAGTTAAAAAGCTGGACTCGAACCTGGATCGAGAACTTTTTAGTTTCAAGCCGCAGACGAAAAAATTAACGATGAACTCGTATTCGAACATATCGGAGCGAAGTTGATCATCGAGTTTTCGTTAGAAGTTGATCGGACATGTTCATTTATTCAAACAAAATTATGGAGAAAAAATAGAAACGGCTGATTCAGCGTTTGGGGATTATTTTTTTTCGAGTTAGTTGCGAGTCATAAAAACTCCTCGAAAAACTCATTCTGCGCCACTCCCCCCCCCCCTCTCTCTCGCACGGAAATCGCTCCAAAAGTTGACTCGCGCTTTCGCACGCGTGCTAATGCTATAAGCTGCTAAGCTGTCCTTTATGACTTTATAGCGCAGCGTAAAATTACGGTCACCCAAAGTCACGCAAAATTATATGTATAACTTTATCAATAAATTAAAGGCAGGCGGATTAACGCGCAACTGCAAAATTGCCTAGGACGCGACAAAGCTGTCAATTATTGATGCCCTTTTCGAAGGATATTATATTGTATAATTTTTGGGGCCTAAAGATTCAATGACACCATCTAAAAGTAGTACACCGTATAGTTTCAAAGATTTTGTTAGGCTACGGAATTTTGAGGAAAAGACAACTTTCACAATCAAATCCGGATGTATTGCCAATAAGTAAAAAATAACACGGCCACGTCAAAATAATCAAGAAAATTAGTATTGATAGAATTTGACGATGTTTAACATATATATATATATATTTTAAATCAGCGAATGCAAATTGTATATTAGACCTTTCTGTCGCCAGAAGGAATATAATTAAAAACTGGCTAAATCGTTTATTGAATAATCAGTTCAATACCGATCATCCCGTAATAATTTAATCCTTTAAATTCTGAACTGCTATATGCTTAACCCCAAAACCTCAAAATTGAAATAATCTCCTTAATCCAGAACCCAATAAAGAAGAAGCTTTTTAGAAGTACGTTGTGCAGGAACATATGACTGCAACATTCACACGCGCGGGCGCCCGCCCATACACATAATTAGTAGTTAAAGGAAGTTGCGATAAGCACAAATTTGATTTCAAGAGTTTGCGTCAGATGGACAAATGTTCTTTATGTTTGGTAATGAGGCTACGGAGTTATCGAAGAATATAGATTGAAGTGTTTTAGGCGTCCCGCATAAGTCTGTTTTTACTGGATTCTGAATTTTTGGGCTATGCCACTTTGGAGCTTATTAGATTGAAAAATGGTAGGTTGAAGGATAGAAAATAGGAAAAGATCATAGACTTATTAGTATCATTAGCTCGATCATTAGGCATGGTCTATCGATACAAAATTTCTGAGGATCTAAATCTAATTTTTTTTCAGGATTTGTGATACTCTGATTGGAGGAGGGAGTCAATAAATACGGCAAATTTGGATTTAGCAACAACGAAAACATATTATCCCTTTTCTGATAAATATAATCAAACTCTAAATAAGTTCTTAATTTGTATTTCTGCAGCTGTATAATGCTTAAGACAGGATAAAATTTCATATAACAGTATGTATTTTACCGATTCATTCACGGAATTTCAAGGATTCCGTTCTTATTCCTAGTGCCGCAACTTATAGCGCGCGATAATAGATCTGCATTGTGTTCCAAAAAAAAAAAAAAAAAAAAAGAAAGAAAAAACCACGATTGTGTCAGCTTATCAGACTATTAATCAAGCTCGGACGATTTTCAATGCCGATGGCCATCGGTATAAAGCGGGGGAGGGGAGGAGAAAAAACAGCGGCATACAACGGAATTCGATAAATCTTCCTATTGCAATAAACAACGAGAAATACGACAAAGCTAAAGAAAAACGCGCTCTGCCTACCTATATATATATATATATATATATATATATATATATATATATATATATATATATAGGCGGGTATGAGCGCGGCAGTTAAATTCCGAAAGACCGCGCTCAGCATCGTTGACGACTCGCGATATCGCGAGACAACGCGCGATATAAGGCGGAGTGCGAATGAGGTGTGTGTGTGTGTGTGTGTGTGGTGTGAGAGAGAGAGAGAGCAATTTCACAATGAAAGGCTCGCATTGGCGCGGAAAAGCTCTTGCGACCGTAGCCGCATATATGTATATATCGTAGCGTTTATATGGAGCAATCGATTTGACGCTAGATGCTGAGCTCTGCGCGCCGAGCCATCAGGAGCAGGAGCATAGGAGAAAGGAGCGAGAGAGAGAGAGAGAGAGAGAGAGAGAGAGAGGAGAGAGAGAGAGGCGTGTACGAGGCGGAGATGAAGAAAGAAATGTATAGACACAGAGAGCGTGCTCGGTCGCGCGCATCTGGTCTCGGAGTCATTGTATTACTTCTCGATTCGGTGTTACCTTGCCGCCCCCCTCGCCCCTCCCCACACACACACACACACACTTGCTTTTAATGAAATTGCCGAGGTTTCACGGAGAGACCCTTCGGATTTTGTTCATTCTCCCTTCGAAGAGCTCTTACTCTTACACATTTATATAGGCACGGTTCTTACTCTATATACATATATTAGTCTCCTTACGTCTAGCTCATCGATTTGCTTAATCAAACGTCGCGCCATCAGTTTCGCTTATTAACTCCACACACGCCATATATCGTACATAAAAGTCGTCGGGCACGTGCACGATATTAAAAGTCTATATATATATATATAAAGATTCCGCGGACAGGAACAGCCCAGAGTTTTTAACCGGTTTAAGCAAGCGATCGGGGCTCTCGTCGTATCATATGTGGGCTTAGTCATTGTTCGTTGATATTTTAGGACAGATAAATGATGTAATCGTGACGTTTGCTTTCCTTCTCTCAATGAATCTGGCTCTATCTAAATATCTTTTTTTTTTTATAGATAATATATCGTTTCGAATATTTCCTTCTTATAGGAGGATAATCCAAGCGGAAGAATGGCATGAAAAGTTAATCCAAGATAAGAAAACAAATTTGCTCGTAATTTTTACTGGAAGGCAATTTACGCAGCCCCGATATTTATTACCGTTATGTTCTTGCTCGCTCGCTCTCTCTCTCTCTCTCTCTCTCTCTCTCTCTCTCTCTCTCTCTCTCTCTCTTTTAATCAGAATTTAATCATAAAAGATACTTATTATATACCGACCCCGTGGATTTCAATTGATCTTCTCAGTATCGGCAGCATAAAGTCCAATATCTAGCACACGCTCTTAATGAAGAACAATGACTTATATTAAAAATAATAATAATTATTATTATTATACAGTCTCACTCGATCGTCGAATTTGCTCAACAAACTTCAATGAATTTTGAAGGCTGGACTGGTATAGAAACATCAAAGGGAGGACTGAAAGAAGCTTTAATATCTCATTACCCGCGTGTGTTACAGCTCGATTCGCAAAGGCGAACGTTAAATTCCCAGGATGTATTTTAAACGTCGACGTAGAGAGGTAAACTCGTACTATTTAAATGTAATTCAAGGCACAAACAAAGCAAATACATTATCAACGCGTGCAATAGGAAAAGACAGGGGGAAAAAAATCTTATTTTTGAAAAACGTTAAAAAAAAATTGACAAATTAATTCGTCGGATGAATGGTACTATATTTAAAGGAACTATAAAGAGAGGGAAAAAAGAGACGCAATGTAATTTTCGTTTCAATGCCATCGCGCGAATTAACTAATCACTCACAATGTGTGTGTGTGTGCGTGTGTGTGTTTTGGAATCCAACGCACGAGCACGCGACGCGTACTTTATATTACGCGTGTCTGGAAACAATATTGTACACTTGACGAATCCCTTATCGGCCTTGCCAAGAACAATATTAGCCAGGCGTATACGTTCCCGCATTGACGGACGGATGTGGTGCGAATATGTATACGGGCACGCGCGCCCTCGTTTGTGTGTGTACAAAGGTAACGAAAAAAAAAACACCGATATAAAAAAAAAAAAAAAAAAAGTAAACCCGTACCCAAGGAAAACACGAACTGGCGCGTAAATATATAGAAAGCGCGAAAACGTAGGGGAGCGGGGCGGGGGGGGGGCGAAAAAAAATGATCCCGAAGTGATTCACCACGTTGCTATATATCTGGCGGTATTAATAAAACGCGCGCGCGCGCTGATCTTCGAGGGGCTATTATGGTAGACCGAGAAAGATAGAGAAGACGAAGAAAACCGCCGCGCATAAAAACACGCAGTGTTTAAGAATGCTTATCGCGTTCGCAAACATTATATATACCTACATTTAACTGTCCTTTCATCGGCGCGAGCAGACTCGCCGTCTCGCGGGTTTTTTTCCTCTCCTCTCTCCCCCGATTCACGACATCGCGATTCATGCGCGCGCGCACGCGCGCGTATCTCTCAGTGCGTGTGCGTGTTTGTCCGCGCGAGCGTGTATGGCAAACCACGTGTAATGTATGCTCCGATCGTTACACGCGCGGACGCGCGACAATCTTACGGGGCTGGCAATCGTTTCATCGTCTCTCGTGTTACGACTTATCCGGAATTATACGTAATACAGCGGCATCGGGCGACGAGCTCTTCGATTTTATTTATACAGCGGGAGAAAATGCGCGGATTTCAGCGGATCAAAAATAAAAGGAAAAGAAAAAACAAAAAAAAAAAAAAACAACAGAACTTTCGCGGAAGATGTTCGGAAGGATCGAGTCCAATCTCGTTAATGCGACTTTTCCGTAGCACGTCGGGAATTTTCTGTATTATTCGAGAAACAAACTCTGCGACGACGCCTCTACAACAACGTTCGGTGACATAAGAAAAAAAAAATCCAATCAAACGAAAGTGCTTCGAGTTTTCGGTTCGCGCGCAAGACCTTGCCGTGCCTGTTTTTTTTTTTTTGGTTTTTTTTTTTTTTTGTTTTGCTTTATGTCGACGGTCTCAAGGCTGTTTGAGGACTTTTATCGTTATTCGTTTGAGATCGGCACATCGTTGCGACATTCGGTGGGCCTGCAGCTTACAGCGAGCTTACGAGCCACTTTTTATTGCACTTTCGGTCGTTATGAATTACAAGATCGTTGTATAAATTATAGCACATACGTGAGACCATTGTGTATGTGGTTGATCCCTCTATCATATTTCAAATAATTCTGTTCATCCGGTTCTTTGGATTCGATTCGAGCTCGTGGGATCAATTATTTATAAAAAAAAAAAAAAAAAAACTGGCACAAATTATAAATCTATACCAAATCCCAAACCTATAAGCTTTCACTCTGCCAAAATCAAGCTCGCAATAATCGCTAGCCCAGGAAAACCAAAAAATTCCGAAAATTAAAAATTCACATTTCACACTTTCGAACGAGGTCTTTCTTGCTGATGCAAATACTATTCAAATATCAACTAATTTTACATAAATAATATCCATTTTTTATCGTTAATTTCGTCTCGAATAGTTTACTTATAATTTTTTGTTCCAAAATAATCAAAATGTTCGCCTTTCGATAGGCCTTGACGAATTTGTTCGGAATTTAGCAGCAATCTATAAAACAGTGGTAAAATTAAAGGCCATGCTTAACTTTCCTTTTAGACGTAATTATTTAAAGCATATATTTATGCTCGATCTATAAAAATTGCCTTCGACAATAAATAATTTTCACAAATTCATAAATTTAGATTTCGAGCTACGCTGTATTCGTTCCTCTAAAATATAGAACGGCATTTAATGCTGATATCGTGAGATCTTTATAAAAAGTTAAATGGCCGATAAGTGTGAATGTCGAAACCTTATATGTTGAGGAATTTGGAGAAAAAAAAACTGAATTTCTGATAAAGGTCGCGCGACAGTTCTATATACAAAAAGCAATACACCGGACAATTCTCCAATTTTTTCCCTCACGTATTATCGAAAAATCAAACGCATCGCATGCTTACCATTTCTCCCCTTCTTCCTACATAGTTCCCCCCCGCCCATCTCCATCCAACGGAAGATTATTGAATTACCGGCCCTCTCGCCCGAGCTCTCGCACCGTGCATATATATATATATATATATATATATATATATATATATATATATATATATATATATATATATATAGATATGTAGCTCGGGTAATTTTTCTCCCCGGGCCTCGGCACCCGCGCACGGAATTAATCCGCTTTTCACGCGCGGATAATTCGATTGGTCTATTACGAGGGAGCCCTGCGCGCGAGCCCGCGCGCGAGCGAGCGGAATTTACAAAGAAGCGAATTGTGAAAGCGTCCATCAGCGCCGCCATGCGGGCTAATCGAGTCAGGTTGATGCGTATGTATGTGTATATATATATATATATATATATATATATAGTCCTGCATGCTCATAGGCATCTATATATATACATTTGCGTACTCGAAAACCGGCACCCAATGAAAATTGCAGTGTTATATATGTTGTGTATGCCTAAATGTGTATATATCGGAACGAGGCGCGCATAGTTCGAACCTTGGTTGCGTTGTGTTGTGTGCGTGTGTGTGTGTGCGCGCGCGCGCGTGGCTGTTGGTATGAGAACCTTTCGACGCACGCGGCCCTCTCTCGCGGTTCTTTTTTTATTTTCTTTGACTTTTGCTTACACATCCTACTGTATATATCGATGTAGATGTATGTGGGGTCGGAGAAGACAAATTAAAAAAGTACGTTTGATCTACATACACGCGCGCGCGCACACACACACACATATAGAGAATCAATGAGGGGAAGTGCCCGCGAATCTCATGCGAACATCACATTCGGGCGCGAAAACTCGATTCCGACTTTTATAATTACTGTTTTTTGTCCAACGAAATTGAGAGAGTCTCGAGTGCTTACGTATAGGCTAGTTTCTATATAATTATCTAATACGCTGGATATTTAAATCATTAGTGAAATTATTCTATATATATATATATATATATATATATATATATATATATATATATATATAGATCAAGGCTTGTCTCACTGTTAATTACATATAGTTAGATAATCGATATTACTTCGATCATCGATAGTCTTGAAATTTATTTGTATTTTATTTATCTGATCACCTGGAAAACTCTTCGATAAAATTATCCGCGTTATCTCTTGAATAACCTACTGTAGCGCATACATTTACATCGCATATACATTCAGAATTAATAGAAATGCAATGTATCCAAATTTGATATAGCACATACACAGAATAATGTATGTGTGCGTTATACAGTAGCTGGCTCAAGAGATAACGTGGATCCTACCCATATATATATATATGCGCATAGAGTGCGCGTGACTATAATAACATTCAAATGCTAAAGATTATTCCGCTTCTCATTTTAATTGGATTATAATATTGCGTCAGTTTTAGTTGTGGCGCTCAATCTCGATATGCTGCTACCTTATACATATTTTGTAATTTCAAATATATACCATTTATCTACAGCCTTATTTAACGCATTTACCAATAACTATTCATTTCCGTCACGATTTTCGAATAGTCGGAAAATCTGATAAATTTTTATATTTTCGTCGGCCACGTTTTTGACATTACAGTATTTTGATTTTAAATAAAAATATTATATTAATAAAAACCGATTCTTATTTACGACCATTACTATTTTAGGGAATGTTATAGCTTTTTTTTTTTTTAATTTTTGTCATTGGTATATTTTGATCTATTTTTATAATTATAACGAGTATTAATATTAAAAATTATTTTAATTTTATTATACTTAGCATTACGAGTAGATGTTCATATACTTTTACTTATATTACGTCGACTTCTCTTCAAAATATTTCGACGCTTTCCTTTACAAACTACTCTTACTCTACAGCTTTGATTTCAAAAACAACAAAAAAAAAAAAAACCAAACAAAAAGAAACAAAAACATTTATTAAGCTTTAGTAGGTAAAGAATATTCGTGAAACAAAAAATCCAAACGCGCACATTCAGCGCAGAATCATTGAAACTCGATACTCTGAGAAGAGAGCTCTGGCATCGTCCGGGCATTTCGCGAAAAATAATTTTAAAAAAAAAATCCAGCGAATCTCTATACGGGGGCGATACGTACATACAAACATCCTCGCGGTTTGAATAATACGAAACTTGCATCTTAATCAAACGATCACGCTATTTTACAAATCGCCGTTTCGTTCTGATTATACGCACATCCTAGCTTTTTCATACACGCATCGAACATCGATTTACCGAGATTTTCATCAAATTATAGAGTTTCTCTTCGTTTAAACATTTATAGCGTATTGTAAATTTTCATGTTAATTTTAACCATAAATATCCATTATGCTTTTACCGATTTTTACCTTGTCTCGTGATACAAAAGCGGAGTACGTATAGTATTTCGTTTTTTTTTTTTTTAAACATAGCATGTTAATAACGTTTATTTTATTATTATGCGTATTTTTGCGCTGAACTATATACGAAACTATATGCTATTTATCTTGTTTTTTCGTCCCAACCTAATGACATACAAAATCTACCTAATGTGCACTAAACATGAAAATTGCGCATCAACATGACCATTGCACACTTGTGCCATGTGCGCGAATAGGAATCCCAAGTGACCCCCCAACCCATGTTGCCTCGCGCACAAATCGCGAATCGAATTTATCTTCAGCTACGACTGCATCCCCCCTCCCCGTCCCCGAAATTTCCCTCGACCGTGAATAGGCTTGCGCCCTCCGCCCCCAACCTCACCTCGACACCCGGTCCCCGGGTAGTAGCGACTCACCTCGCACTGCTCGCACGCCACCGTCGCCTCCTGCGGCTCCTTCTCGCACATCTGGCACATGAGCCTGACGTTCCGCGCCTCCACGTACTTGTCCACGATCCGCTGCATCGCCCTGTACTTGGGCAGATTGTGGGCGCCGCCCTCGTCGAAGAAGACCGTCTTCTGGCAGACCGGGCACGACAGGCAGAGGGTGCCGCCGCTCGGCGGGAAGCAGCCCCCGTTCCCGGGCGTGCCCACGTAGCTGCCCGGCCTCGAGCCGGTGCTCGTCGTGCTGCCGCCGCTGCACACCACCCCCGAGTCCGTCTCCGAGAGGATCGAGAGCTTGTCGGCCTCCTGGTCGGAGCCGCCGCCGGAGCCGCCGCCGCCGCCGCCGCCGCCCGCCCCGTTGACGGAGGCCGCGCCCGGCGCTGCGGCCCCGGGCCCCGAGGACGCCGTCGATTCCGCGCCGCTCGCGCAGGACTCGGGCGGCGACTCGGGGGGCGCCTGCATGCCGACGGCGCACGCCAGGCAGAGGGCGTGCCAGCAGGGCAGCAGTACCGGGTCGCTGAAGAACTTCTTGCAGGTCGGGCAGCGCAGCTCGTCCTCCATGGTTGCCGGCGGTTTTTTCGTACTCTTTCTCTCTCTCTCTCTCTCTCTCTCTCTCTCTCTCTCTCTCTCTCTCTCACGACTGTTCAGCACGGCGGGCGAGTGTTGTCCTTTACTTTTTCGTTGTCTTTTAACAGCCTTGTCGAGAGGGACTGCCGTTTATCAAGCGAATCCGACTGTGGACCGGTGGTCCGTGGCACTGCCGGGTCCGACCGGCATCGTTCCGCCGAGGGCGGCAAAAATTGGACACCGCACGACGAGCGCGAGAGCGATGGATCACCATACGCAAAGCTTGTAAGGAGAAACACAGACACGTATGTATGTATATTATATAAACACGCGCGCACAGACTGCAAAAAACTTTATACTGTGGAATCCCTGTTATATATTTACATACACATACACTGCACAGTACACACACACAGACACAAACACACACACACACACACTTTCAGTTCCGAGTCGCGAGGCACCGATAAGGGAGGTATAGAGAGATTTCTTTTTATTATTGGCCCGCGCGCACGTGGGAACGCAGTGTCCTTTCCCTTTACTATATATATTATATGTATAGGTATACACAAAAAGCCGCGAGATTCCGCTCTCGGAAAGTGAGGGAAGGGGAACCGGTAACAAGGTCAGGGTCCACCACTGCTCCGTTTTTCGGTCTCTCTCTCTCTCTCTCTCTCTTACTCTTTTTCGCTTGTGCGATGGGGTTTTTTTTTATTATATTACGTTTCTTCGCTTCCCTCTGTTTTAACTTTAAATACATACAGCTCGAGGAAAGAGGAGCGTGGAAGAGAGAGGGAAGATAAGGCAGTTTTACTGGTTTCTCCGAGACTCGTTAAAAAGAGCCGGTCTCCCGACTGCCCGTCAGTACAAATGCGCACTGGATTGTATCGTACATGTAATATTATTACTTATACACAAACACACACACACACATATATATACACATGCACACACAAAAGAATCACCTGTATTATATCACCGAAAACCGATGCGTTCCTCGCGCATTTATTCTCCGCCGCTGATCTGTTTGTTACAGAAAAAGGGCGCGCGTGCGAGATCACGCGGAGCGAATGAGCACACGCACTTCTGCCCCTTACTATAAAGTTTGGTATATCCCTCATTCATTCGCCCCTTTCACATTTTCGAAGCTCCGCAAAGTCGTGTATATATATATATATATATATATAGTATACCTATGGGATTCGGAGCATGCGAGCTCGTGTAGCACACTGACGTATATACACGCTTGCCCTAATTGTTTAATTCTATATATATATATATATATATATATATATATATATATATATATATATATATAGAACAATCGGAAAAACACCCCGCGGTGAATTCCGATCCTTTTGTATTACAGACACAAATGGCGCGACGCCGCCGTTGATCGCGGACGAAAACGCGCAACGATCCTACCCGCGTGACGTCGCCGGGTTTACTGAATGCGGCAGCGAAGGCAGCTTATTTTACCGATGCCGCGGGCCGCCGCGACGACGAAGGACCGTGGAAAGAGGGGTGGGGGGCAACAGCAGCGCCACGCCGTGCGCGCGCGCGCGCGCACTGTAGAAGGAGAGAGAGAGAGAGAGAGAGAGAGAGAGAGAGAGAGGAGTCAAAGAACTGGCGCGCCGATCTTGTATATATATACGCTTCAGGGGCGTACGTATACAGGGTGTTCCATTTTAAACTTTCGGCCGGATTTATTCATTTCTGATGCACGATACGAAAAAATGTTCCTGTCTAAAGTTGTTTGGGACAAACAGTGACGTCTTTTGGGTGAATTGTTTTTGCCCTTGAACATATTTTTCCAGTTCATTGGAAGTTAAGATTACATTTTTTAAACGTCAATTGTTACTTTTTACATCGAATTAGAAAAGAGCTAAATTTTAAGTCTAAATGTGAAGGTCAACAATTATGGGGCCGTACTCGAAAAAGTCATTTAGAAACTGATGTTTTTCGGATTTTTCAAGACGATTGGACAAATATTATTCAAAAGGCCCGTAAATAAAGAATCTTGTTGAAATTAACCTTCAAAGCTAATTTAAAGGTCAAGGTGCTTTTATCAAAGCTTCGTGTTAACAGTTTAAGCCAAAAATCTCGTAAAGTTATTACTGCACGAAAAATATTGTTTTGATAGAAACTGTACAGAACGAAGTGTAGAACTATGATAATCATTTCTCCGATCTTCGTTTTTTCTTCACCTTGATATAAAACAGGTGTTTCCATTAACAAAAATAGAACCCTTTTAAACGAACAATAACATAAGCTTCGAGATCGAAAAATTCACTGCACAAGCCCTTTGGACTTAAATAAATTTTGTTTAAACTTATGTATAAATTAGGCCTCTACATTAAGTGGGGACACCCTGTACATAGGGTTCGTTTTCAGTCGCAGACTATCATGCGTGCGTGTGTATCTATATATATATATATTATACGAGAGGGTTTTGGTTTGAATGCTGCGCGCTCGGCTTTTATTATACTTTTACACGTCGACGCGGGGAAATCCAGAGAATTGTATGTGGGCACATTATTAGGTCGGAGGGGTTGTTTACTGCGCGATGCATCGCGGAGTTATATATAGGGATCGAGAGAGGGATGCGACTATGGAGCGGAATATATTCGAGGCTTGAAATATCGGAAGCATTGCTGAGCAAATGATGCTGCTGCGCTTTGTATAAATAGAGGCTCGATTTTTCTCGGCGATTAATTGCGCGCAAAATCCAAGTAAGTTCTAAAATATCGTATAACGTTCAAAAATTAGAATTGGAAAATTTTTAATGTTCGCATGACCGAAACACTCTTTCGGGCTTCTCGAAGCTTCGAACTACTGGACTCGCGACTGGAGTCGCGATCCGACTGTTCAAATAGCTTGATATATGAATGTTTGTATTCATGTATGTTTGTATGTATGACTTCGAGCAGTCGTTTGAGACATTATTGGAATTAGAGTAAAGAACTTTTTGTTCTTTGACGGTCAAAATGTTCGGATGGTTCCAACAGATCGATTAGCTGCTAGAACGGATGAAACTTTCGCATGATTTTCTGTAACAACCATTCTAGCACTAGATCAAGCATAGAACTTCAGTAGAACTCGTTACACGCTCTTACATATACGCCAGTTCACAACAGTAATAACTCAAATTCATCAAAGAATAATTCCTCGTGAAAGCTAAAACTAACAAGAAATTTTTATTTCAATATTTTACACTTTATACGAAAGCCAATGTCGTACTATAAGTGGAATAATATATGCTGATTTTAATTGTAATTCGTATATATTTGTTTTTAGCTGATAGTAAATATCGTATAGTAGCAACTCTATTGAAAATTCAATTTTGATAATGAAAACCATGAAAATCGCATAAAAACGTGATTTTTTGAATAATAAAAAAACTTTCAAACAAAGGCTGCAGATCTTGCTAAAATACATATGGCCTGTGTATTATGCTTTGATTATTTTCTAAATAAATCGATGTTCTCGAGAAAAATGGAATCAGGCGTATCCGCTTGATGCTGTAAATATAGTATAATAAACAATACACTGGTGCAATGCTTGTCTTGCACTTGATTGTCCCAGAAAATGTCACTGTTGCAAAATTTTTTTGTAGATCCATGGTAAATGTCCTTTTCACAAATAAAATCAAGGCTCTGCGCATTCGTTATGAAAAATTTTGAAAGAAGTTACAACGAAAAACTGTAGATCTCGTTAAAAAAAAAATCTTTGTAATTTCTATAAATTTTATTTGTAAAAGAACTTTTTTTGATGAGCAAATTATTTGAAAGCGAAGCTGTGCAGTAGTATATAGATACCTAATCTATATAAGCGTTCAATTCCTTGTTCTCCGAAAACATCACTTAGAAAACTAAAAACTGCAAAATACAAGAAAATACCCAATTACACACAACTTCGTTCAAATTTGGGGCACACACTTTTCGAGCGTTTACTCTTTGGAAAATTTGAACTTATTATTACTACCCGTATTTCAATAGGTATAATAGAGGCAAACGGGATATATTTTAATTATTTTATTTTACTCAATGTCAAAATACCCTGCTGAATCGGACTTTTTCATTTTTAACACCCCGCGCGCTATTCGACAGTTTCGATTTGCCAACTCCCCCTCCCCCCACCAGCTTCGTTCCCGTGCAATTTGAATGAAAAAAAAAAAAAATGATATTTCCGGTACACCTGATATACTAAATACGATATAGGATATAAAAATATGCCTATAAAACAGATAATAATTGCGGGAGTAAAATGAAAATGGACGCTGCATATATATATATATATATATATATATATATATATATATATATATACATATATATATATACATACACCACCGTTTAAACATATACCCCGCGCGTCGTCGCAGAAATAAACCGCTATGAAGCTCGCTCTTGAAAGCCTTTTGCTTTACAGCTGCTCGTTAGAGCGTATTAAAATCCGAATTTTTCTCACATAGGATTTATAACTTTGGAAATGTTCTTAAACATATTTTACGCGCGTCTTCATATATTTAATTTTAGCTTTAAATATACATTGTGACTCCATTAAGAATCAAAATTTCATTATTATTTGTTGTTGTTTTGCCAAGCTCTGTGAAAACTTTTTAACGTTTTCGGTGATAATCTTTTGTTTATAGAACATAATTTCAATTAAAATGTTGCTTTTTTAATTTTATAATTTTAATTTACAAAATAATATTTTAATCTATGTCTTCGTACACTGCTGTCAGGAATTATAGAAATAAATATTATTATATATACATAGAGTTTTTTATTAGGTATCACATTTACATTATAGAATAAAGTGTTATGATTATTGAATAGCTCTAATGATAGGTTAAGGTCATTCTAAAATATTAACATATACTCATAATTAGAGAAAAAAATTATAATATTGTAATATATTTGAAACATACGTAATAAAAGAATGTATACTGAAATCGCTCGTACCCCGCAAATATAAATCGTTACTTCAATAATATTCCTTCATTAATTGCGATTCTAAAAATCAAAAGTTAACTAATATGAAAGCGAATGTTCAAAAAGGCCTTCAGAAATCACATGTGCAGTGCCATAGAAACTCTGAATATAAACACGTGAAATTTTGGAAGCTTAGCGTGGTATTACATCATGCACAGTCTATTAAGAAGCTATATATATATTTATATATATATAACTTCTTGTTTTGTATCATTTTTGGCTTAGAAAATAAACCTTGGAAACCATCGGCTTGAGAACCCGCCGTAGTGACCGGAACCGTTTCTGGCAACTAAAACACGCGGAAATAAAACGGATTTAAATCGAAAGCTTTCTTTTTTCGAGCGTTTTTAAGAAAATTTTTAACATTATAAAAATGTTACTTATATAAAACGCACGTCTGTTTTGAACAAATCTTTTTCAAAATTTTTTTGAATAAGATTCTTAGAATAAGAATCTTTCGCCGATCGTTTTAATTATTTTTTTTTATTATTATTACACAGTCGGAACGTGTGTTTAGAGATAAAGTCGCGAAATTCAATAAGCAATAAAACAAGTTATTTATTGATAATTGATATTCATTCGCATACGTCGATGGTATTTTTTTTTTATGCGAAGCAAGATAAAATTAGTTTTCCGCATTTATGGCTTTCCATATTGTTGCATTTATTTTTGATTTTCGTTGTCAACTGCTCTGATGCACGGTGTTAAAAATTAAAATAAACATCATATTTCTGTAGGATATAAAAAATAATTGCTTTATCCGTTTTACACAGATTGGGTATCGGTTCGATGTATAATGTAAAATTTGATTTTTTACGAAATAAAATGAAATTTTTTAAAAGATGTTTTTTATTTATTTAAAATTTCATTCGACAAGTTGTCATATCGTGTACTAATTGTAGTATTAAATTTACTTTTAATATTTCATTTTTTTTTTATTATTATCTTGCATTTTCAAGGTAACATTGCGAATAGCATTTTTACAATGCTATAAAACAATTATAAACACTGCATGAAATAAGCTCGCTCACAAAATACGCGTAAAACGATTGTATACTCGTATTTACTAAAAATGACCTTTAGTTCTAATTTAGGAAAAATAACAGAATACGTTTATTTCTTTGTCTCCTTTAGGCCTCCTGTCGTGAATAGATTGTTTACTTTGTTAGAACATTGATTGATAGCTTGTTATATTATTCAATGATTTATTTTTTATTTATTTTTAACGAAATAGATAATCTTGTTAGTAAAAACAAGCGGGGCATGTACATATATATATAGAACTCGTAATTTTCCAAAAAACATTATAGTAGAATTTGTGTATATAACCAGTAGTAAAATTTTATTTTTCAACTATAATAGACCTAAATCAGGTAAGTTCGATACGAAGATTACTGTGTCTTATCTTACACAAATGGGTATATAAGAGACGAAGAGCCGTTTTATCGCCCATAATAGATATAATTGTGGATATAATGGCGGTTTAGCAAGATATCTATACAATTACTACGGTATGATATATCTGACTCATGCAATAAAAGTCCCTTATTTGTCCAAAAATCTTTTAACTACGCAGATAGTACAGTTGAATCGTGACTGACAATGTATTCGGATTTATATAAACTTTTCCACGCTTTTCCAGTAAATTTAGATAAACTTCCCATATTTCGTGTATGCGGTTAAAACATTTTTCGCTTAAGAAATAATTATAATATAAAATAACAATTGTCTTATTAAATTAGATAGCTTGATTGTCATAAAACCATTTATTTTATTATATAAGAATTTAAAACAGCCATGTACATAAAAATTTTGCCATTTTATAAAAGATATCGAATTTTGTTTCTTAATTTCTTTTGTTACAGGTGGCAATACAAAATAAATGAAATCACTTCACCTCTTTTTAAAAAATTGATACGCAAAGTAAAAAACAACATAGCACATTGTTCAATATTCCGCTCCGGGCGAAGGGACAGAGTAGCCCGGCACTGTCGTCGACCTCTCCTCTCTTTCCTTCTCTCTCCTGCTTCTGCAGCAGAAAGCCGAACGCATGCCAAGCCAAGCCAAGCTTAACCAGTTTCTCTCTCATTCTCTCTCTCGCTCCCTCTCCCTGTCTCTCAGTCACTCACTCTTTCAGTATATTACACGCGTGTCAGGGGGAGAAAATTATATCTGTATATACACTTGCCTTTCCTGTACGCTGTACACATGAAATCGCATGAAATTGCGCATGCATCGAGGTGCATCGGACGCGCGCGTCATGCGCGCATACATACGCATACGGAAACACCGCAACGTTCGTATTCACAAAGATGCTACATCTTTTTGCGGCAAAGTGTGTATATATATATATATATATATATATATATATATATATATATATATATATATATATTCATACATAAGTACAATGTAGAGTCCTGATGCACACACATCGTGGGGAACTCGTAAGAAGGAAACCTTACCTATATAATAAGTGCATACATGCGCGCGTGTGCGAGGATTGCGAAAAAAGGTGGTGGTGGAGGAGGAGGAGGAGGAGGAGAGGGCGAACAAGGTCGATGGTGCGATAACGTCCCCGTAAAGAAAGAGAGAGAGAGAGAGAGAGAGTGAGAAAGAGAGAGGGGGGAGGGAAAGACAGTGTGTGTGTGTGTGTGTGTCTCAATATGAGTGGGTAAAAAGGAGAGGAAAGACCGCGCATCCTCTCCTTCGCTCCTCTGGTGTAACTTCACAGTCTCCAAGATTCGCTCGCGCGTGTCCTTTACATGAGAAAGAATTCACGCTCGTTTCGCGACGCGTGCGAAAAAGATAAATTTACCCGAGAGTCATGATTTCATTACATACAATTAGTTTCCGCGTGCTGCACTACTGACACAGTGCGCGAATAATCGAACAAATCAGGCGCATGACAAAGTTGGAAGTTAAAAGGTTGTGTAAATTTTCAATGGCGATGTATAAATTTATATAACATCCGACTGAATGTTAACATCATTATATGATAAATTTTCGCTCTCCGTAAAAGTACCACTGACACGAGGCTGGACGTGGGGACGAATATGAAGGAAGGAGGAGGCTCCGATTTATAACATCGTTGCGCTGATCTCCGAGATTTTTTCTCGTTCCTCCAGAATTCACGGGAGGGGGGAAGGGGGTTCGGTAGAATTCAGGCCCGTTGTAAAATCTCTCCCCGCGAATCCCTGCGACGTGCGCGAAGCCCTTCCGTGCTTGTAGCTTACACGTTGGCGTAGCAGACACACACGCGCGCGCGCGCGCGCGCGAATACACGTTCGAATTTATATCCCGAGCATACATGCCGACTATAGATTCCAGGTTTATTGTCGCGAGCCAATAATGCATCGGTGCTATATTCGTACTATGTAAGCCGCTTGGTATATAGCGACTTCCGAAATATACGTATCTATATATGTAATATAGGGGGTCTTTCGCGGGATCAGAAGTTCAAATATATATTTATAACATACATATACTTTGCTTGCTATTCCAAGAATAGAAGCCCGCGTGTTATATAAGTAAATCAGTGTTTTTGCTTTATTTAATTCCAAGTATATATAGGCGTGTTTCGAAAATTAGTACAACCTGGTACAATTATATATATATATATATATGACTCAAAACTAATACGTTTTTATGATGAGCGAATTCGCACAACTAAATCAAAAAGTTCTACACATATACAAGATGGATGCATGATTACATAAAAAAGTTTACATACAGTGTACGAGAGTATAAATATATTTTTTCTAAAATAGGACTTGATATATTTAATTAAATCTCGCGCATTGTAATGGAATACATTGCCCTGATAAAATGAAATTATAATTAATTCTGTACAGGTCTATTAGCAACTTTATGATAATTTAACAAGTATATAGTATTGAACGTTTCTAATTTACAATATTTCAAAATGAAAAAATTTCGAAATCATTTCAAAATTTCAGAATTTTTTCGGCTTTGAAAGTACATAGTCGAATAAGCAAGTTAGTATAAGTATATATTCCGAAGGTGGCAATTACTTTCTTGTGCGCGGATAATTAAACGGGAAAGAAAAGGAGGTTTCGTTCCAAGGTTGGCGGATGATGCCAGAGTCGCCGGTAAAATTCTTCGTTATTGTGCTGTACAGATGCTGTGAGTCGAAGCGTGCTCAATTTGATAATAATTGTATGCCCAGAATTTATTTTTCACACACACATACACATACACACGCGCGCGTGCACATACATTTTATAATTTTTTAATATAGTTTACTAATATTAATTTAAAGGCATCAAAGATATCGGTATATTCTCTCTCTTTCTCTCTCTTATATATATATATATATATATATATATATATACTTAATATATGAAGATTCGATGGGCAAACACTAGACGTGGCCGATTGCAAACTGTGTAACGAACCACCAGAAATTCCGATAATCATCCGTTATATCCAGATTTATGAAAATTGAAAAGAATGACATAAAAAGAGCTGTGCCAGTTCTCTCGAATTCGCCTTCCAATCGTCGATTCTATAATGTTGGCATTTCGCATTTATACAACTGGGTCGGGTATGCGTATTTACCGATATTGCTTCTATACACTTTTATAATCCATAGAGATTCCTTCTCGTATCCCTCTAGTGTAAAAATGAACGAGGATACTGACATTAATATTATAACTAATACTGTTACTTATGTACTTAAGCATTAATAAGAGAAGCTCTAATTAAGCGATCTACAAAAATATTTAATGTTTGTTTTTAAGTCATTTTGGCACTTTATTAATAACTACAATAATAAAATGATATATTTATAAATATTTCATTATTCCGATTACTTGGATATAAATAGATAGGCCATTTGATCCTGGGTATTTCAATTTTTGATATAAATATAATCCTACAGCAGTTTTCACATACTCCAAACTTGGACGACATATGGCTTTTTGATGAATTTAAAATCGCAGAAAATGTTGAGCGAAAGTGAGAAAATTAAAATAAAATGCAACTTTTGTCCAGAGAATAATAAATTCAAAAAATTGTAATACGCATTTGCAACTGATACAAAGAAGGCCCCATGCTGCGTTCTACAAATTTTTTAGAAAATAAAAAGTCTCGTCGACATCTACATAAAATTTGGAAAGGAAAGCGTTTTTTAGTATTTTTTCCCAATGAGATCTTTATACGAGTTTCCGAGAAAAATATTCATGCGACTCTTCCGAAATTTTTTAATACTCTTGCATTTTTTTTCAGAATCTCTAATCATTTAATCGAAAAAATACCAAAAACACTTTGGACGAAATATTTTGCCCAGATGTTAACCAAAAATGTTGATTTTATGAAAATTTTAGTTTTTATAACTTTTGTTCGTCGATTTGTATTTACGAAAATACGACGAGCAATTTGCAAATAGAGAAAACAACAAACATTTTAAGCACTCAATTATATTTATTTATAAAAAGACAATGTTCTGAAATGACTACTTTGACAAAGAATGCCCTTTCCACACACGTTTATAAATAATCGATGTGTTCGTGTGTGTGTGCGTGCGCGTGAGTTTGTGTCTAAATGTAGATATATTGTTTACACGTTTTTAAAAGCATTCTATGTTCCACATTATACAATTTAAATTACTATTGTACATTTTTCTTTATTGATGAACAAAAAAGTTACCCTACCAAATATGCATTAATAAAGAAATCAATTAATAAATACAGTCGACATAAGCACAATTAAAATAAAGAAATCAATTATTCGATACAGATTATTTGATATTTTTTCAATATTATAGTACTAGTTAAGAAAAGTAGCGCAAATATTACACACGCGTTGAATTTTTCTTTATTAACAACGCAATGACCTTTTTCTTTTAAGCAAAAAAATAAAGTATGCTTCATGAACCATTGAGTTAAGGAATGACAAAGAAAGATTGATGATTTATCATACGAAAATTTCAATAACACAAAATTACTAAAAATTGTTTGTTGTATAATAATAATAATAATAATAATAATAATAATAATAATAATAATAATAATAATAATAATAATAATAATAATATATATATATATATATATATATAGTTATTATAACCATTATTTTTTAATAAGGCTCGCACAAATCCCATATATGATTTATGCAGTTTTATATAAAAAAAAAAAACTAGTACACATTTTCCAAACAATTAAAATCTCAATTGTACACATAACTACTACTACCCCCTCTCTTATACTTTTCTCCTTAATCCTATATGCATATATCTAAATGCCTGCCTATAAATTTTTTATTTTATTACACACACTTCCAACGAAGATTTCTACACTGGCATATATAACACAGTGATCGACGAGATGTACAATGCCTTTGAGAATAAACACACACACGTACCCACACGTATGCACAGAGAGAGAAAGAGACATAGAGCCAGACACACACACAAACACAAAGAGTGCATCGTTCGATTCGGGTCGTTAATAATTTCCGAGGACGAAATCCAGGTGCGTGCACAAAAATTATATACGCGTATAGGATATAATGGAAAATAGAAGAATAAGGCAGCTATTGAGCAGCCGGCCTTCGTTTTGGTCTCCCCTATACAGATTACAGTCTGGTGAACGGCTCTTTATTAAATCCTGCATACAATTTATTATTTATCGGCCTGTATATATATATATATATATATATATATATATATATATATATATATATATATATATATATCAAGAAGTGAGGCTTGAAGTCAGAATATTAAGAGAGAACTGAAAAAGACAGGCATATACGACTTATATATTTCTATATCTATATAAGCTTTAGAATTTACACAAGACGCACACCCCCGTACGGTATCTCAAATTCAAAGAGCCCTGCGACATGTGACAATTAGCCACGTATATAGTATAAAATAACACACAATTTATATACAGTGCGTATAAAGCCACTTCGCAGTTTTGAAACGCCCTGACCCTTTACTTGGATTTGTTATTTTGCTTTTGAAAGCGGCAAAAGTATCTATATTACAAGCATGGGAATACTTTTTGACCGCGGCAATACACATTGCGCACGCGCGCACACACACGTATGCATATATACGTATTCGTATAATGATGGTTGAGTGTTCCGAGGCTTTTTTCCGATCGTACCGGTCCTGCAATTCTAACGACCATTAATATGCCTTGTATTGTACAAGGATATACAGGGTTAGCTACATAGATATATATATAAAGTAAATTCCTCGACCTCTGATGTATACGAGTACGTGTGCATGATCAGATTAGACAATCGAGTCTATTATATAAGTATTACATAGATGGCTTATAAATATCACATAAATGCTATACATGCATATGTAATTATCTATGGACTGAGTAATAACCTGGACGTGGTCGCAGGTTATTAAAAATCCATTTTTTTTGTCACCTCTCGACGTTTATACAACTTGTACGATGTTATTGTATACCCGGATATTATTGTTTAATTTTTTAACGCATAAAAATTCTCCGTTTTATAATTTACCTTTTGTAATTATCGTTTGAAAATTGATATTTTTTAAGAGAAAATATAAATACACAATGGAAAGCACTGCAAGGTCTTTAGTGTTTTCATCTGTGCCGTGCACTTTTCGCTATGTGGTACTCGAAATTACCCGAAATGAATGCCGGCGATTCCTTCAGTTTTACTTTGCCCGAAAAATATCGCACTGATACCCAAAAACTGAATTGAGAACAATTTCGGTACTTCAATGAAATGTACAACTCTTGTAAAAACTTGTTTTTAAAATTTTAAAAAATTCAGATGTATAAGTTTAGAAAAACATGATTTTCATAAATTTTCCATGGATATGATCGCGAAAATTTTTTTATCCGGCGTCGCATTCTGAATCAGCGAGATAAAGTACATTGCAATGAACGAAATTTTAAGTTGATCAGTATGGTATAAAGACTATTTGGAATTGGACAAAACAATGAAAGTGTTTGTTACGATCGCAATATGAGCTTCTTTTTATACAACAAAAATTAAAATTATTAATTGAGGTAAACTTTTTCTGACACTTAACAAAGGAACAGTGTAACATCGCTTTAGAAAACAATGTATGTCGTAATTTGCTGGTGTCGTTAAATTTGTGCACGCATCAGTACAAACGCTATTAGTCCATATAATTATTAATAAATATAAACAAATATATAAATATGATAAAAAAAGGAAATAAAGTTCAAAGTCGTTCGATAGCTGGAACTGTTTCCATATGAAAATAAAGTTTCGTAGGTATATATATATATATATATATATATATATATATATATATTTTATACAAAAATTAGATGTACAGCACGTTAAAATAATTAAATAATAAATAAGCGATGTCTATGGGGTCGCGGGTTGTTTGGAAATGTATAATTCGAGAAGGATTTCAACAGCTTCCGAGAGCAATATCGGTAAGCTAAAATGACTCCAAGTCTATAGATTCGATATGCTCACAAGCAAGTAAAATAAGTGTATTTAACAACAGTTTAAAAGCGCTCTGAAAAATCGCCCGGGCTCGGAGTCATGTCTTACTTACAGTTCTCTGTGTCCAAAATTGATTGCGGGTGGAAAAATAAGGCATAAAAGGCAAGTCCTTGTCCGTAGTATTAGAACTCATATTGACATTTCATGGTCTGTTTCAGTAAAGCAAAACTGAATGAATGCCAATTCCCAACAATATAAGACTTGAAACATACTTTCATAATGTAAGTGGCGCGAAAAATGATCTTAAATTAAATATTCATAGATCATTCATTCATTTAAGAATATAAATAATTGTAAATATTAATAAGTATAATAATTATAAGAATGTAAGTTCTTAATTAAATATAATTTATTATTATTCATTTATCGATAGATATATAGAAATACATTTTAGCTGATTTTACTTTCATTGTTATAAATTTATATTATTAATGTAAAGTGTCATTATTATATTGATCCCACTTATGTACATTCTTTATATAGAGAATCTTCATTCTGATTATTGCATTGCATTTAAAAAAATAGTTACTGAATTATTTGTATTTTATAATTTAATACAGCTAATATCACATAAAGAAACCTTTACATTTTTATAAAATTGATAATAATTATGATCTTAATTTTAATATTTAATTTATTAGCTATATCATCTATAGATTTTTAATAATTATATATAATATATAATCTAATATATAATAATATATAATATATAATAACTTATACTACATTACCAAATGATATAAAAAAATATTTTAATTAAATCTACTGTAATTAATAAATTATCTTTAAATATAAACAGTGTAAGAAGCAAACATTATATAGGTAGGGAATATTATATATATCTTAAATTTCGTTTCTTTTGTTTTTTTAGACATTGATGATAAATTAATACGTAACATTGTCTTCTTACATTTATATAACATTATGAAGAATCTCTGCATTTTCAAATATCACATTTCAGTATTAAAGCTACTAAATTTCTTACATAACATTAAATTCATTATATTCATTACTACATTTATTCCTCTCTTTATTCTTATAATTTTTTTTATATAATTATATGAGTGGCTCGCTTGTAACAACAGATTTCATTGGATAGTATTAATTAATTAGGCAAGCAAACTTTATTTATGGAAAAATCTAATTCAATTAGTTTTTTTGCAAGTAATTAAAAATTATTTTTATTATTTCAAATAAACATATTAAACCATTATTTACAATAATTGTCCATCATAACATAAAAAATGATATAATTATAGTAGTTAAAAAAACTTATTGTCTCGAAGAAACTTCTGACAACATTATCTGTAAACAAGCCCAATAGTAAATTAATGGATTAAGAATAAACTCATAAAGATTTTTCTTGGTCATACAGTCCTATTAAAAACTGTAAAAGCCATAAAAATATGTATTAGTTTATTTAAAAACAGTAGACGTAAGTAAAATAACAATTTTATAGGACTAAGAATATTTTCTGTTTTTATTATTAAGATTGTCATCAATATGAATAATTTTATTATATTCATATACAATCTTTTGTATCTCTTAATCCTTTTTTTATTTAAGATTGTATAGACTGTTTAGTTACTCTTGTATAAAATTGTAAAAAGACCACTAGTCTGCAAATAGTTAAAGAAAGAAATAAATACATAAATACAATGTCAGAATACTATTATATACAAATTATATGTTCTTATTTATAAATGTTTATCTAACAATTATAATATAAATATAAATGAAACACAAAGGTTGTCAATTTTATAAAAACAATTCGCTTTTGTAATTAAAATATAATAATTTATATAAAAATCGGGATTTGTATTTATTTTTATAACATTATATATACAATTTTTTTTGTATTTCTTATAACATTATTAAGTTAACGTGTATATTTTAAAATAAGTTAAGGTACTTGTTAGTTTGTCTTTTTAAAAAAGTCATTTATTTTTGTTTGCGTTTCTTTTTTATTCAATTTTTTACTGGAATTTATCTTTGTCAAATTAAGTGTACTTTTAACAGGTCCCTCATCCTTCTTTTCAATTTTAATATCTACGTCCATTGACACATTGTTTTGTAACTCGGTTACTTCTTTATTCAATAATTTATCAAGAGATTCTAAACCTGAAATTTTTTTTCTTGGAGAAATTTGACATGTTTTCTCACCAAATAGATCGCCAAACGTTTGTATTCTTCTTTTATTTTGTGGTAAACCATTGCTAAAAGAAACATTTTCTGTATCAATCTTATTATAATCATCTTCTTCATTATTTTCCTCTTCAACTTGCATTTCTACTTCATCGTCAACGGTGACCACAGATTTGATTGATTCTTTAATATTTACATTGTCTTCAACATTTTCGAGCCACTTTTCTATTCTTTCCTCTAACATATCCTCTTTTAATTTAGCAATAGATGCAGAGTTCTTGATATCAAAATTAAATTGTGATTTCTTTTGAGGTGATTTATATTGAAAGGGCTTTTCTTTACTTTTTTTAATATTATTAAAATAATGAGTTAATGGTTTTATTTTACTTCGATTATATAAAAAACGGTAAAAATTTGTACTATTTTCTGATAATTCTTCTTGATATTGCGAAATCAACGCAAATAAACGACCTGCAAAACAGTTACTTAATCATTGAATATTTAATATGTGTAACAAAATATATATATAATCTTTTTGGTTTGCTTACCTACGGTAGCATCATGTCGAATAAGATTCCAGTACATATTTGATATGTTATCTCTTAAATGTGTGTCACCAAATGTGAAGTACACTATTGATCGACCAGCAACAGCTGCAGCCATTAATTGTACTAAAACTTTTAATTGAGGATTTCCTCGAAATGCGCCACAGCCCCAATTTCCAGTTGCTACAGCAGGCAAATTATTTGTAGGTATTTCTGAACTAAATCCAACATATGCCTTGAAATAATTATAAAAAATTTAGTAATTATTTACTATTATTTTTCCAATAAAAATAAAATTTATTTAAATAAAGGATAGTCCAACTGGCATTATTTAGTATAATATATTATAGTATAAAGACTGAAATTTACCTTATTCAGTTCACGTATCACATTTCCCATATTATACTGTATATTTGGTTGTCGAAAATATAAAGCATCAATAGCTACAATCCAAGTTTTTAATCTTCCACTACAATCTCTAGGAGTCTCATCAATAAAGTCACCAACCCATTTGAAAGTATTGCTGTAACCTGTATAACGACTATATCGTTCGACTCCATTAATAATAAGTGCTTCAGTATCATCTAAAGCTTCAGTAACTAACATTGTGACCATTAATTCGGGGCAAATAACAAATCTTATTTCTTCTTGGACACAACCATAATTTAAAACACCACCACCAATATACCTACAAGAAAATTATAAAATGTTTATTCTGCCTAATAAATAATCGATAATTTGCATAGAATTTCATGAAAACGTGTTTAAATTGTTCAGAATTATCAATTAAAAATGTTCTAACTTATTTGCAAAGTCAACTTGTAAAAGTCCTGCTCCTTGAGTTTCAATAGTGCCTTTACTAGAAATATGAAGAGCTGGTAATTTTATTTGTTGTTTATCCCATCTAGGACAATTTTTTTTTGGTACATATCTTCTTTGTATAGTTATTGTACCTTCAGGAGCTGTGTTATGAAAAATTATGTTACTATTTCTATAAAATTAACTTTGTTTTGAAAATTTTAATAAGATTACAAATTCTAAATGTCTATACCTTTTGTTGTAACTCTTCGAAAATAATGAAAAATACATCTTAGCTTCTCCATTACTGATTGGCTTCTACCATCTCCTTCTTCTCGAAATGATGCAAACAATCTGGAATTTCATAATTAATTTTGAATGTAATCACATTAAATTTGTATATCTAGTTTTGATTTATATATTAATAATTTTGTTATAAAACTTAGAATTTATTTAACATATATATTCTTTTTATAACTACTCAATAATAGAAAATCTTGAACTTAATAAACGTTATTTAAATAATAAAATAATTACCTATTAAAATTTATGTAAGGAAACGATCCATATTCAGATTGAGGATTAGTAGAATTACGTCGTGGAAATGTACAAAAAAATGCGTTTGCAAGTAAAGAAGCAACTTGTAACTGGCTCAAACTAATAGACTTATTGGTGTGGCGTTTCAATAATGGAACAGGTCCAGTAATTAAATCAGGAAGTTGCAAGGCAAGTTGGACCATTTTTGGTATCAATGAACTAAAGCATATTTGCATTTCTTCTTCATCAATATACTATAGAATATTTACAACAATGTAATAGCTGGTAACAAATAAGAATTAAAGAGTATTTTACATACATGATTAAATAAATTATGTAATGCTACAAAATCCCATCGCTCAGCATATTTGTGGTTATAAGATAAAATAGCTGTTTCCACCTGTTGACTGGATATAAAATTTTGTAATAAAGCTTCTTGAATAACTTCCCAACGGCGTCTAAATCCACCAGAAGTTTCGTTTTCCTAGAATCAATTACATTACTTAGTAATTTCAAATTTTTATTCAAAATTTGATATTGATAAAACATACTGGATCCACTGGATAAAGACTATGAACAGAATGAGGCATTCTCACAAAATTTTGATTCCATTTATCTATTGGCTGACAGGGATGAGCTTTCGGAGGACCACGAATAGGAAGAGGCAACTGTAAATATATATTGTACAGACTTTCTAAACAGAATGTTGCTCAAAATTATTCATAAGTCAGTGTAATTTATATAGAAAAAGATTGATTTTAATACTTACATCAAATAAAACTGTATGTGATGAGGAAGGGTGTATTGGGGGTAGATCATGCCAATCGAAAGGTCCATGATGTTTATAAATTTCTTCTAAACTAATACCTTTCCACTCTGGATCATCCGTAAGAAAATCAGGTTCAACACATTCAGCTGATATTGAATTTGCTAAAAAATTTTAATAATGCTGAGAATTATTTCCAATCAGAAGTTAATACGATTCTAAATAAAAACACACCTTCATCTGAAGTTCCAGCAACAGAAAGATTCGTCTCAATTTCAGGATCTGTTAATAAATCTGGAGATGGCAGCTCCTCTTCTAATGATAGTTTTAGCTCAGACATACTGCTTATGTAGATAATTAATACCTGAAGATTGTTTAAGTTTATTAAATTTGTTGACAATTAATTCGTCAATGTATTTAATTAATGAGAAGCAAAATCTTAAGACTAGTTAAAACAATAACACAATGTAAACAATAATTTTACTTACTTGTACATATGTGTTAGATAAAAAATTAATGATCGTTTCAAAAGTCTAAAAAATTTAAGTTTCCTGATCTCATTTTGAATACGGAATATAAAGTGATTTTATTTACTTCTTTTGAATGATGTTAGATACTTAATTGACATGCATAACAAATTTTAATAGCAGCAGTAGGCTGCAGCTGCATACATCAAGGCTGCAAAATATATTTACTATCACTACTGCCAGCTACTGCGTTCATACTACGAAACTACGATGGACCAACCATGCATGTATATTTAGCGCCAAAACATGGAAACTACAGTATAGTCTATATAACCGTCAGATAGACTATTGTACATCAGTAAAAACTTTGAAGAATAACCGTTAGATGGCAGTATCCTACATATTATTAGTTTTAATGTCCAAACAAATATATAAATAAATTTATATATATACATGCATAAGAGTAGTGACAATTGCTGATAAATAAATAAAATAAGTATAGACCAATTTGTTCCATATTCCGATTATTTAAAAAATAGATTTCCTTTTTTATGAAAGACAATACTAAGGAATAATCAGGGGGATGATTCTCAGATTAAAATCTAGGGAATTTTTGTAGAAAGTGTAGTACATTTTTAGAAAATTTTATGACATATCCATAATTATTACTTTTCATTTTACAAAATGACTATTAGTTTAGATGCTTCTGATGAAAAATAATAATTATTATTCAAACAGTACTAATTTTAAAATAACCGAAATATTTTTTCAATAAAAATTTACTTATATGGTCTAATGAAAGATGATGGAAATTGAAAGTGAATTATCTTTTGGAAATAATTTTCATGATATTGTTAGAAATATACAAAACTCGAGTAATTCATTCTAACTTTAATGTTATATATTGAATCAAAATCAAGTTTTATTATTGCTTTGTGAAAAATCCTTAGATTATTTAATATAAGCAATAAGGAATTTAAATCTTTATAATTCTAGTATAATATTATTGATGAATAGCGTTTATTTATTTTAATTAAAAAATTTTTTTTAAAGTAATTTAATACTAAATATATAACATATTCGAATTTTTGGTTAAAAGTTGCTATATAGTCACTCATTGGCATCGTTAGTTTCTATATAAAATTTTTATTTCTATACAATAAACAGATATTTATTTACAAAATAAAAATGTTCTTTTAAAATGTTTGTATTTTCTTCATTATAGTTTAAAAAAGCAAGAGTCATAAATTATATAACTTATTAATTTATAAAAATAATTCATAAAACAATCAATTTACCATTTTGTAGCTGTGATAAAGAGTTGTTTAGACATTTCTTGTCTTAGATTCACTTCTGAACAAAATAAAAAAATGAAGATATAATTATATTATATCTTTGATTTTATTGATATATTCTACTTATTTAAAATATTAATTTAAACGTCATGCTGTGCAAAGGTGTTTTGCAATCTATTCAAAAAGGTAAGTTTACAATTTTAATGCTTTAAATTGCTGAGCACATTAAACAATCTAGCATGTACTAAGTATGTTTAACCTATGAATACGAATAAAAAAATTTAATATAACGTAAGTGTTTTTTTTTTTTTTGAAATACAATACGTATTATGTATATGCTTTAAGGTAAGAAGAATTATTACAATGTCAAATTATTTCATAATTAATATGATATCTGTAAAATCGTTTGTTTTATTTATAATAATTTATGGCATATTAAAAAGTAAAATTTACTCGGTTTAAATATCCTGCCTTCAGTACTCAAGAAATTTTCTCACAGCCTCGCAATATCTTCGGCATCGCACTGACCCCATGTATAATAATGAACTTCCATTGGCCTTGAAAATACAATCCCCGTCTCTCTCTTTGTAACATATAATTACGTCGACGAGATCCGACTGAGGATGGATTAAAACTTTACAAGACCCGAGTGGCTGAAATTAATAGAAAAGCTACCAAAATGGGTATGTAGTTTATTATAAATATACATAGAGCAGTAATATATTTTCTAAATTACTTATGTATTATTTTTTATTTAATCTATAAACTATAATTAAAAATTAAATGAAATATAAAAATTCTTATTAAAATAATTAGAACAGTGTTCTTCAGCTAAATGATTAGTTAAGTTGTTATTACTCAATAAATAATAACAAATCAGCTTTGATCATTTATCTTATTATACCTAGCAAAATGGATCAAAACGTATAGTATGATTCCCATAGTAAGTATAAACCCATTGGCAAGTTGTAAATGTAATAGTTTGTAAACGATATAATGCACTTTCAAAAATTGTATATAATATAAAATCAAAAAAAAAAAACCTAAAATTTTTACATCAATTATACAATATTTTCTAGAGATTGAACCTAATAGAATATCGAAAAAGTTAAACATTAAAAAATTTGAGGTATTGGTAGTAATTTTTTAATGTTTTTTTTTACAGTTCAAACAAAAACATAACGAAAAATACCTCTTGAATTTCAAGTTCAAAATACTTTATTACAATATACAAAAGAACGTCTCCATCGATCAAGTAGGCTTAAGCTGGTACGGTGATGATCGCTTCAATGAGCTACAAATATAATTTAGTTAAAGTATAAATTGTATTTATTTACATATATAGATGAAATCATTCTCAGAACGTGTTCGACGTTAAATAGACTATGAAGAAACTTAAGCAATGATCCATTTTTTGGTCTATCTTAATGAGAAATTGATTCTCTTAATTTTTAGCACTGTTAGGGTACTGTGCAAGTTGGGGGGGGGGGCTGTTGTCCTCGTTTTATGCGTGCATCCAAGCACACAGGGGTGTCTCATTTTAAGTTCTACGCATTTCCGCCAGAATATTTTACAAACTAAGCCGCGCACCACTCAAGAGGCAAGCATCTTTCAGAAAATCAAAGGGACGATCCGATCAACTGACTCAATTTTGGCCTAGAGCATTAATAAGATCCTATAAAGATAAGGCTAAAGTCTTTCTTTGTCTATGAAAAAAGAAATTTTAATTGATATTTTTCTTTAATTAATTTCCTAGTTTTTGAGTTGAAGTTATTTTTTAAATACGCCTCATCGGTTAAAAAAGAAGAATGATCCCATAGGAGATTCTGAAAAATAGTTTCGTTTTTTGAACCGAGAATTTCACAACCTTAACAAAAAATAAGGATTCTATTATATAAAAAGGAGACTTTTAGATAATCATATTTAGATAAAAGTATTTTCTCAAAATTCAAAAATTCTAGTTATGCCGACTGATATAAAGCAAATTAATGAAGATTTTTTATCGGTCTTACAGAGTTGTTAACATTGAATTTTTATTGAAAACCTTTTTTCGTTTCCTTTAAACGTTATTTCTTATACCTAAACATGAATAACACGGTATCGTTGCCCAAATTTTGCTTGTCCGAGTTTAAAATTGTTCTTTAACATGATGGCGATCGAAGAACCAATTATGTTCTTAACCTTTACCAATTTCTTTCTCCAAAACGTTAAATGTTTGAAGTGTATAAAAAAAAACAATGAAAAAACTAAGGAATTCGCCATTGGATAAATTATTTTCTCATTCAACTTTAAAAAGTCGTTTGCACTCGGTACAGAATTACCTTATTTTTTCTTCTAATTTTAAGCATTTTTTATCTTTGACATTTTAGCCTTCATCAATTTCAGGAAATAATGGAATAATTCAGATTTCACAGTATCTACATGTAAGTATTCGATCCTTTAACGCAGTTGTCAATGAACTTTCTAGTAGGCAGACTAATTGGTCGGCGATGCCCTGAAAAAAATCTTAGCCGTGCAATTTGAGGGGACAGGGGGCTCGGCCCCCTTGAATATTGTCCGGAGGGGCCTGAGTCCTCGCCACTCTCCCGGCCCCGTTCTCGCCGCGCATATCCCGGCAGTGCCGTAAGCCTGGTTTGGGATAAAATGGGACACGGTTGGGTCACAGTGTCAGAGCTCCCCACGGGCTCACCTCTCGCCCGCTCGGCTTGCCTACACACTATCCACGTACATGTGACATACGCGTTTGTGCATTGAACGCGTATCGTGTGCACCTGCATAAGTACGCGAACTCATACGGTTACCAGACAGGGAGTCCTATCATATCTCCCTTTCGCTCCTCTTCCAGTTCGCGGTTCTCGCGCTGGCGGTGCGGTATGCAGCTATGCATATATATATATATATATATATATATATATATATATATATATATATATATGTCAACGCACACACACTTGCCGAGCAGCGTGGTGGGGGTGTACGTACGTACGTACTTACGTACCCCAGGACGCGCGCACGTTCGCGCAGCCGCGACAGCGCCCGCGGGTGGCAGCGTGGCGGCGTCGGCGGGCGAGAGGGAGGAGAGGGGGGGGGGCGTGTTAAGAGGCGAGCGCCTCTGCGCCGAGCGATGCCACGGGCTGGCGGGCTCTGCCGTGTCTGGCTCGCGCTCGTCCCCCGTCAGTCGCACTGCAAGTTCCTACGCGCGCGGTCATAAGCGAGAAACGGCGCACCGCGCGCGCGCTCGCCTCGCTCGCATCGTCGTTGTTTTCCTTATTCCATCGGCTCGCTACACGTGTATAAAAGGCGCGCATGACAGGTGGTGGTCGCGGTGTCGTTGCGCGCTCCCGTATATATCTCTCTCTCTCTCTATCTCTGTCTGTCTAAATACATAACAGTGTTTTATATTCGTTGAATTTTCGCGCGCGCGCTTATCACCTGCCGGATTCGACTATGTGACGCGTTGTATAGTGTATTTGATTTTTATACGTGTACCAGTTTACCAGTATATACACATATATATATACACACAGGTTATACATGTAATAATCGCCGTTCAAAAGAAGAAAGAAAGAAGGAAAGAAGAAATAATATTAAGGGCTCCAGCTGTACATATGTATAATAGCCAACTAACCATCGGGGGGCGCTGCGGCACGACTTTATCGTGATAAAGTGACATGTTGTTGTGACCGGGGCTCGTGCCGGTATCCTGGCGTCGCCACACGAGCGAGAGTGAATAAAGTGTCTTCTTTTTTATATACGAATATAAATATATATATATATATATATATATCTTTCGCGCAAAGCCTCTTGTGAATCGGTGCGCGCAAGACCCATCGTCCGGACAACCTATCTATATATATATATATAAATATATAATACTAGAACATCCGGCCCCGAGGACAGCCAGCCGCCTGTGAGCCCCGCACCGGTGTGAGTGCGCGCGCGCCTCTCAGGTGCGTCGTGCTGGTCGCGGGCCCAATCCCACCGATTTATGATGAGTCCCCGGGATTCCACGCGCTCACCGCCCGAGAGTCTTGGCTGCGTAAGAAAAGGTACATGCCTAGATATTGGTATAAATATATATACACACACACACAGCACGCGGCTGTATCATACAAAATATTTGGCAGATCCTATAGGGGGGAAAGGCACCCCAGCGAGGATATGATATATATATATATATATATTCACAAACTGCAAGGTGTATTATAAGCGCGCGTGCGCACCTGCGTTCCAGTACCTTCTCCCTCTCTCTCTCTCCTCTCTCTGCGCGCGTGTGTGCATGTGTTCCTATGCACGCGCGGGTGTGCGCCCGTGTACGTATACGTAACACGTACGGGCGGAGCGCTGCGCGGGCGAGGAGAGAAGAATGCGCGCGGCGAAGGCGGCGGAGGGGGTTAGGGGGAGGGGAGGATGATGGGACGATGAGCCCTATACTGCGGTAACCGAGAGGAGGAGGGTAGCGTGCGGAGCGTTGCGCATCGCGCGGCATTGGTCATCGACGTATACATCCCAAAGGATTACTGGATTTTTCTATTATATATATATATATATATATTAAAATAATTTATCGTTGCATATGCAATGATTCACCTACTTAGGGGAGGGGCAAAAATACGGGTATCATGATGACGTCCGGCTGATTCGATCGAATAGATATATCTACACACACAATAATATATATATATATATATATATATATATATATATATATATATATATATATATATATATTATTGTTTAGCGGTGACGTTTGTGCATTACGTATACAATTGTGCGACCAAGCGACACGAGTCGACAATGTTCGACTTATCCTTCATCGGGGCGGTACTCGGCTAAAAATTTCAGATTGAAACCGAAAGTTCATCGAAACCAATCGAATCTTCAGCGTCCGCTGCAATTCGTATTTCGTTAAAACGTAATTTTACATTATGATTTATTTCTCGAATCAACGTTTAAAACGTATTAAATGTTTGTGATTCGATACGTTTGGGAGTCCGTTTAAAATTGCCAATACAGATAAGACGTTATGGGCATGGGGTTTGGAAACGATTTCAAGAGACTATGGATTTTTTGATGGGATCGGGTGCGCATTTCAATATTTACCTCAATCCTTAGGTGGAATATTAGACAAATTTTCAGAATTTCAAACGGGGCGGAATCCAATGACGTGCTGTACGATGAGTTTCGAGCCGTTTAATGTAATCAATTCAATTCGACGCGATTGGCTTATCGCCGACATCGATTTTAAACGCGTTACTTTGATACAGAAATCGTACTTCGATACTCGTTACGTTCTGTCGCGAATGCCAAATTTTGGGACACTTCCAAATGGATTGGAATTAAGCGCGACCTATTGAACCGTATATATAATTATATATACAAAGCAAAATATCTCAAGTATTTGATGGGGTTAAAATCGATTTCGATATTGCCGTTTTTGTTCCGCGCGGCCAGAGGCTCGCTAAGAAAAAAAAACCGCGTTTTTATATTGTTTTTGGGATATATGTATATAGATTAGCTTCTACATTCCATTGAATAAATTCAAATCAATTCGCGAATCTTTCGAATTCGACGCCAAGTGAAAATGCTATATATATATAATTTTTAGAACTCGCTTAAACCCGCTCGCTCATTCAACCTATCGCGGCTCGTTAACATAGTAAATATCTCCTTCTTTTCGAATCGCCGCGCGCGCTTCGACGGTTATACTTTATAGCATCCCGGCGACGACGACGACGACGACTGCGGTGCGCGCCCCCCCTCCACCCCGCTCGCCGTAGTATTATAATGCAGCGAAAATACTATACGGGAGACTGTATAATATGCAGCGCTCCGGCGGCGATCACGCTGTCCAGGAATGCCGAGCGACCTTCGTCTGTGTGCGTGTATCTCTCCCTCTTTCTCCGTCTCTCTCTCTCTCTCTCTCTGTCTCTCTATGCGTTCGTGTGTGTGCCTCTGTGGTATTGATCTCGAGCTATAGTATTGCGTTTGGGCGCGGGATGGGATGTTCCATGTGAGTAATATGTCTCAAGGGTGCCCCTCCCCCTCATATTGTATATACGATCATGTACTGGTCGCTGAATGTATATATATATATATATATGAATATAAACACACATATTTGCTTATATTTTGTGATACAGCCCTGTGTTATAAACACATTTTATTATACATAAGTATTTTTCGATTGTATTTACGCGTTTCCACTTGTTATTCTGGATGTCACATATTGTATTTGTTATATTTTACTCTTTTTTTTAATGTTTACTATTTATATATATAAATAAATAAATAAATAAATAAATATATATATATATATATATATATATATATATAATATATAATATATAATATATCGAAGCGTGCAGAACGAACGGTGACGTTTGCTGCGCCAGGTTTTACGGCGAAAATTGTTAAACTGTATCGATTCTGTGAACGTTCAAAGGAATCCGATCGATGTGCCGAATTGCCGGAGGGAAATAAATTGATTCTGACTGTTCTGTTTAAGAATCATTCGACTCCCAACTCATTGGCATATCGATTTTCAGGCATAATTTACAACCAATCGAAGAACGTTTCAGTCGGGAAAATTTCCTCGCATTGTCGTCGACGTGCTTTTCTTTCTCTCTTGTTATTTTTTTTTTTTTTTTTTTTGTTTTCCGCAAAAATTTTTCTTTCATTCGTTCAGTTTCAACGAATGGCATTCGCAGAAGCTGCAGTGCTCGCTCGATATCTACATTATATGTCAAAAGTATTCCGTGCCAATGAAAATTTTGCGCGAATAAATCGTTAAAACGCGCGCACAGTGTACACTTGGATATAATCTAAAATTATCCAGAACTAAATCAATAATATACTATATAGTATGTACGTGTAATTGTAAGGCACGCGGGTTCGAGGGAAGAAAAACCTTCGGAAAAAACTGCATATATAGTTTGTGGACAAAGTCAGCTGTGGAAAAAGCGCATTTTCTTATGCACAATGCAATGGGTAAAACATTGTCGTAACGTTAATGGAATTACCTTTAATTAGAAGAGGTAGATTAGTAACGATTTCCAAGGCCGAATCCATCAGAAAAGAGTGGGAAAAAATACGATATTTAAAAAATAACAAAAGAAAAAGACAAGAGAACGAAAATAGGGATATATATTATAAAATTCGCCATTTCGTGCAAAGAAAAATTAGCTTTGACAGTCATACTTTGGCACGTTTCGTATCGATTCGGAGAGGAGAATTATATATATATATATAATCCATTCACTTTGAGGAAAAGGTAAAGGACCGCGAAGAACAAAAAGGGCGAGGATGAGAAAACGAAAGAACAAAAGAAAGAAAGCAAGAAAGAAAGATGAAGGAAAAGAACAACTATATAATAAGTCATCGTCGTGAAAAGAAAAAAATCCAAAACAATATAGTATACCGTAAATGCCATTTTTCATAACTGTGCACTAGTACATCTCGGAGACATCGCTGTTACTTATATCCATTGCTTTATATATATATATATATATATATATATATATATATATATATATATATTACGTACTTCCGTTGCGCCTCGTCATCGACGCGCGCCGCTCGCTCCGTCATTGAGAATCGCGGCGCGTCAGCGCGCCGGAAAAGTGACGCCTGGCGGCGCGCTGCATATATATATATATATATATATATATATATATATATATATTCTAGTGGGATTATTGATCGCGAGAACACCCACTGGGCGGTACTCGCGCGCGCGCACGCAGTGGTGGACCGTTCCGCCGGGATCTCGACGGCGAGATGCGGGAGAGACGTTCCCGTTTTCTTTTTTAGTTCTTTTTATACACGTAACTTTAATTACTCGCATATGCACGAATTTCGCGAAAAATGCTTTTTTTCTTTCGTTGTTCTTATCCGAGAGATGCAATTGAGAGTAATTCTCTTTCTTTCCTTATGTTGATTTCTTTTCGTTTTTTTTTTCTTCTCTTTTTTGTACAGGCATCGCTTTGTACACGTACGATCGAGTCGCGGAGTAGGTCGCTGGGTCGAGGATGCGAAGACCTCTCGACTATTTGGGACGTCTCTGTCAGTAACTTCGTCACTAACGGGGCGAGAGGGCATCGGCCGGAAATGGACGACTGATTCCGTAGATCCGGACAGAGCGAAAAGTCATTCCGATTATTAGCCTCCGGAAAATGAGAGTATCGATAGATCGACTATTGGTCGGGGGTGTCCATTAATTTGCGTCAATAAATGTGTTTTTTTTTTTTTTACCCGTTTAGAAGAATTATTTAGAAAATTGCGAGGGCAATATGAAACTTCGTGTGGAGCAATTGAAAAAGTCGCAATGAACAACGAGAAGTTTAGAAAATCGCCGAAGCGACGAAAGTTTTCAAAAGTTTCTATATACAACGATGCGGGAAATTTCATTCGAAGATTTTATTTAGAAACTATTTCAACGTCTCGTAGCCGCCGTTACTCGCAAAAAAAAAAAAATTTACAGTCAAAGCGCCAATCTTGAAAATACTCTTTTGTATTTAGAATGATGATAGACATAGTTAGATCTTTTCTTGAACGGCGCGTCGAGATATCTCAAGTACAACTTTAATTGTTTGGACACAAATTTGAATATGAATCAGTGAAGCAGGCGCAGTTAATGAAGTGAAACTTAGAGGCTTTAGAGGCAAATAGTCAATAAAACTATAAATTTTAACCGACGTTCCAACACTCTGCGTCAATTAAAAATTTATTTCGCGTACAAAATATACTTTAGATAAAAACGAACGCAACAGAATTTTCGTCGTTAAAATTTAATCCATATTGAAATCCTAGATTCGGGAAAGTAGAAATTTTTGATTCTTAATGGAAACCCTTCGTTTTATCCTTTTTCTTATCACAATTTGGACACCCTCTTGTAGAGCTAAATATCGATAATTTACCCCCCATCGCGCGAACGAATCCGAAAATTCGTATCGTCGGAATACGGAGGAGGATTAGGACATTTATAAACGTTAATCTTTATTTCAACGCGATTTTTATATAGACCTGCGGAGGAAAAATTCTCATTGTATAAAATAATTCATAAGCAAACTCCGTAAAGTTAAGTTTTTAAGTAAATGAATGTTTACGCCGAATTCCAAGAAACAATTATCATGTCTGAAAGTAAAGAAAAAAAAGTTCTCATCAAGTAATTAGAACTCACGGTGTCCGCCGATGCATGAAGTTTCTTGATAAAATTATTGCCAAACTGCATCTGTTGATGCAGTTCTGAGACTGTGGTAGGGGTCATTGCGGAGCTGACCGGCGGTTAGAAGCTCGCTAAATCCCGATGAGATTCCTCGCCCGAGCATTGTGCAATATCTCGTCCTTATCGGTAAAATAAAATGATCGATCACGCCAGCAGAATAATGCGGAAATGTTCTTGTTTGTTTGTTTGTTTTTTTTTTCTTCTTCGTTAACTCGTTTAACCGATGGTAATGATATTATTAAAAAGCACAGATGTCTACGAATGGCGAACGTATACGTATACAACGAGCATGTTCTAAAATTTATGTACTACAAAATAGCATTTATTGCTTCAACGTGTCCTCTTCGCCTCTTTTTTGTTTGTTTGTTTTTGTTTTTTTTTTTTAACATCGAAATTTTCAGGTTTTCTTCTTTCGGCATTTTCTAAAATTATATTGTCAAGTGACCAAAAAAAAAAAAAAAAACCAAGAAAGACACGGAATACTTTTGATTACAAGAATACTCGTATATAGTTTTTATCGTCCGCGCGATTTACGTCTTTACACCGAACTAATTTCAGATTTTATCTGCAAAGCAGCCGACCTTTTCTTCCTGATCGATACCGTCCTACCATTCGTTGTTTTTTACATACATTCAGTTATACAGACGTCAGAATTTTGCTGATAAATAAATAAATTTATGTATATATATATATATATATATATATATATATATATATATATATATATAAGCCCCAATCCACAAATTTCGGGTCAAAATCGTGTCTTGAAGATGCGCATTTGCACCAGTCTCTCGCAAATGCATAAATCTCAAATTATTGCCAAAAAGAAGAGAATGAAATGCACAACGGTCACTCGCAACCCTCTCTCTCTCTCTCTCTCTCTCTCTCTCGTGAATCATGTATATATACGGTACGTATATGCACATTTACCACGTCATTATCCACAGTCTGCTACGTACGCGCTTTTCTACGCCACCCCTCTGCCCCTCTACCGCTTCCCTCCTCCACCCGGTCAAATGAGAATCGACCCTCGCGAATCGTCTTTTAGAGGGGTATATAATTGTGCGTATGTGCGACGGCCAAAGAGAGAGAGAGAGAGAGAGAGAGAGAGAGAGAAAGAAATTAATAATCGATTTTCTCGCTCATTGACCCGGAACTGTTTCTATACCTACCCATGCGACCGTTTATAAACAGAACTACATATGTACGCGCGTATAATCCATCCACCTTTTAAATCGCGTATCTTGGCATAAGAAGAAGAGGAAGAAGAAGAAGAAGAATAATAATAATAATAAGAAGAAGAAGAAGAAACTGTCAAGAATCGCACGGGGGAGGGTGGGGCGTGACAGCGGTCAACTCTCGTTACAAGCGAGACAATGGACTCTCTCCCTATCTCCCTCATCGCAGCACGCCCCTGCTTTCTGTTCGCAGCTTGCCGGGGAGCCGGAGGCGAGGGTGGTGGCGGCGGCGGCGGCGACGGCCGCGGAGGCAGGAGTTGGCGAGGGCCGCGTCGTCAGGAGGCGCAGCTGGAGCAGCGGGAGCAGCGGCAGCGGGGCGAATTTTCATTCTTGTGAGTAGGAGGTCGCGACGGTTATTCCGTTCGCATTCTGGACGCACCGGCATTGGTCGGAGCTTTGGGAATTGGGTCGCGGGCGCTCTGTCTCTCTGTGTGCGTGCGTGTGTGTGTGTGTGTGTGTGTATCCCATAGATGCACTGGCACTTGGCGCGAATGCGCGCGACGACGCGTCAGCGTCGTGTGCGGTGGTTCTTCGGCGTCGCGCCGCTTTCCCGTCCTCTCTTCACTCAACATCCTCGACCTTTTTTCGCCTCCACATACAGACCTCTTGCTCCTTCTTTCTCATACGTATAAACACACACATACACACACACGTACACGCCTCTATTACCAAAACTCTCTTTCGAACATGACGTGTGAATATATATATATATATATATATATATATATATATATATATATATATATACGTCGCTCGCACTCATTATCATAGATGTGGAATGCTGTGTATGCGTAGTTTGCGTATAATGGTGGCGGGGCTTTTTTGGCATAATATATATATCGCACGTATATTTATAATGCAATCTCTCGATCTTGCGCTGGATCTCTTGCTGCAAGTGAGACTGATTTATAGTAGTAGTGTGGCGCGATGGTGATTGTGGCGGTGGTGGTGGCGGCGGCGGTGGTGGTAGCGATACCTGGTATATACGCATAGTCGCATTTACGACCCGTTTTCGAACGATCTGATAAGCCGCTCCGCGTTCCGTTTTTACGCGAATACGGAATTTGCGAGCGCCCGAGATCATTCTCGCGAGCTCTAGAAAACTGCTTCATTGTATTTTTATCCGCCCCGTTCTCAAGGGAAAATATATAATTTGCGCGTCTGCATATATGTGCGTATGTATGTATATGTATATTATATACGCACTATTTGTAAGCACTATAGAATGTGCGTGTGCGTGTGCGCGTGTATTTTTTATTTTCAGGATTGCAGCGAAATCGCCTTTAGTCTTTAAGACTTAGCGAGTCGGTGGGACCTTGCGCGTCCCATTTACATAACTTTATGACTTTTTTTTCAATACTTTCTGAGTTATATTTGTCGATGCTCCTAATGCACGCAATATGACTTTATTGGTTGCTCGAATACTTGAAAATAATAAGATATCCATGATGACTTATTTTCGTTTATTTATATAGATAATTAGTTATCAAAAAACATGTTTCTTTTTTTTTTGTAACATTTGGTCTGTTTCAAATGGCACAGAGCTTTTGTCTACTAGTTTTTCTTTTATATGAAAATGTATTTCGTAAAAATATACATCGTATTATATTCATATCCGTTATTCATAAATCTTATGCATTAATTAATATTTTTTAATTGGTATTAAAGAGTATTCTAGACTTTTAAGATACTAGAATCTCGCAGATAAAACAGAAAACCAGCTTTGCATACCTATATGTACCATAAATAATAATTTTTGTCATATATCGCAGTTTTTGCGAACATCGTCTGTACGTAATTGTCGCGAGGTGAACAATGCACGAATCCTCGAAGAAATAAGAAAAAAAAAATTGAAAAGGAAAAAACTCACATACACGGAAAGAACTGCTGGTACATGATAATGGGCGATTGCGATGCTTTGCGCAACACCTACATAAGCATGCGTATATGCACATCGGCCAAAGGAAGAGAAAGTCTTCCTTTTTACGTTCGTTTCTCAGTGCCCGTTACGTAGCGCGCGAATTGATGTATATACGTAGTTCAAAAACAGAACAAAAAAAAAAAAAATAAATATAAAAACGTTAAAACGCATCGGCCTTAAAAAATGACTTAAATATCAGAATGCTATATACATTTTTATAGAAGATCTATGAGCTCGTACATACATGTAGTGAAGCTTAAAACTGAGACTCGGTATTGAGATTTGGCAGGATATAATAAACGTATAATTATCCTTGTATAACGAATGTTATTTCGGTTTTATGGCTCTTGGAAGATTTTGGTGTATGATTTTTTTTATACGATATATTTTTTTATATACTCGTATATATGGTATATACTCTTCTAATTTTTTTAGTAGAATACGTTAATTTCAATAATATTCGGTTAATAGCACGATTCTATTTCTTTCTAACGTTTCCCCTCTACAATATTTTCAGTTTATTCGATTAATGTTACGCGTGCTTCGGAGATTTATTTTCAATACAAAGATGCGTAAATTTTGAGCAATGGTATGCGCGCACTTACTCGAAACGGAAGAAAAATCATCATGCAATTCATACGCGAAGAAGCTACGAAGAAGACTCAGCTAGATTTAATAATAATAATTTATCGTCTATTTACTAAGAAAATGGCCAAAATGGGGAATAACCAATAAATCGCCCTGCCTTCACGGCAAACGAACTCTCTTCACAAAAATAATTTTGATTAGAGCGCGTTGGCAGTAACGCGTGTACCGTCTACGAAAATAATTAAGATATATTTCGAAGAATATAATATATTCACACTTGGGCGAATTCCACGGATTATGCGATGTAAAACGTCGGCAAATTTATCTCACCGACGATTGAGTCAGGTGTGAGATTTCCTATCCTCGATACGTGCAAAATGTAACTTTTAATTTTTGAAGAATAAGTTCAAATTATCAGCAGAAGTAAATAACTTATTTGTACGTTTCGCCCTCAGTTACCTGCCTGGGTTCGTCGGCAGGACGGCGGGTAACCAATTCCTAGACGTGCGATGCTTGCCAAAATCGACGAAAAGTTAGAACATAAAGACGATGAAATTATCTATGGTAGAAGAATATCGTGTTAAAATGCGGGATTTCAAATTTTTGAGCACATATCGAGGAAATAAAATCTCACGTCTGACTTGATCGTCGGTGAGATAGATTTGCCGACGTTTTACGTCGCACAATCCGTGGAATTACCCAAGTGTGAATATATTATATTCATAGAAATATATCTGAATTATTTAATTGAAATTCCACAAAACAATATAGCGCATCTAAAATTATCTATTATGTCTGCGAAAGGTTACAAGCTTAATATTTGCTTATTCATTAAGTTGAATAAAAAAATATATATATATATATATATATATATATATATATATACAATAACACCAAAAATAGTCGCCCGATAATTGTTGATAAATCCGTATGAGACGAGAAGAGTTTGTCAAAAAATGCGGATAAATCGATATCTCGTTAACGAGAGCGGCATTAAATTCGTTCGCAGCAGGCGATATTTGCTTAAATCTCGCGTTTATCGCGGGCAGGCAAGATCGTCAATAACACCACCAGCGACGTGTATTAAAAATACCGTACAGTTGAATTTATCGAGCACAAGTTCCCCGTGTCACCTTGTACTACAACCAGGGCGGGCCTTCTTAGCCCGTCTTTGATACCTAACTATTGCCGGATTGGTGCCGTAATCAAAATTCATTTCAGAGCCCATTATACTTGTGTCCTTGAAACGTTTAATAGCGCAATTAAGACATGTATTTCTGTTCGCTCTGCTATGTTGGATTATCTGTTATTATCGCGGATGTCAATTCAAATTTTTCAATCGACAATGATAACTATTTGGGCTTGTGCCTTCATTTGTTTATTTACAAGTAGCCAACATCGTCAATTAGCGATTATCTTTCTTTTTGTCAGTTAATTTTGATAATTTTCAATGTTATTTATCAGTCTTTTAAGTAATTTTCTTATTCGTTAAATTTCACTTTAATGAGAAACTATTTTTAACGATAGTGATAGGTTTTTTTACCTGTGATATATATATATATATATATATATATATATATATATATATATATATATATGTACATACATACATTGCAATATTTTAGGCGCATGCATAACCTGACGCAACCTCTTATTTTTCTCCGTATTGATTTGGAAGTAATCGCTGCGAATTCACATTGCAGCCCATACGTCGGACTAACTAATACACAGATAGACGTCTAAATAAGGTCATAAGCACCGACATTCTCGTAAAAGACGTTTAGAATCATGGAGCGTACCCGATCATTTTAATACATTTGGAATATAAGAATGATTGTTTTTTCTTTCAAACATGCTCCGGATTTGTAAATTAATTATAGATATATTATAAGTAATTACAAAAGTATCGAAATGTCTTCTTTCAATTAATCAAGGTGACAAATAAGAACACAAAACATCTTTAAAAAAAAACAAACATTTTGTTTGTTTTTCTAATAATAATCTCAGAATGTAATCGATCTCATTTATTGAAATCAGGCAGCTCATTTTTATTGACAAATTCGATTTCGAGGTGAGTATTCTTAGGAATCTTCCTATATAGACGTTTTTCTGCGGTAGATCCTTCATATTTCTAAAATTAAAATCAACATTACACGTATTTTTATTCTTACTATTAACAGAAATCCCTTCTCTACTTCCTGAATACCTTCGTATATAATAAATTAGAACGAATGAGCAAGTGCTTTTTTTACGCCTTTTTGAAAATTAACGTTTAGCCCGCCCAACATTCGTCAAATATTACAATCATCATGCATGAACTCATTTTTAATTAATTTCGAAAAAAAATTCATGTTAAAGGAATTAATTAAGAAATTTTTATTAATTCCTACTGCTTTCGGGGGCGCTTTCATTAAACTACATCGTTTAATTAGTAGACGATTAAAACGTCGAGGAAGAAAAAAGTGTATATATATATATATATATATATATATATATATATATATATATATATATATGGAAACTCGGGCTATCAGGCCGATCGATCGTTCACGGGCTCACCTGCGTCACGAAATTCCGATCGATCATCGTAAGTATAATATACACAGGTAATCGTCTGTGACTCGGTCATTTTGCAAAATGTAATTCTCATTCACGCGCACGTTTTCGCGCCCCGTACTACGTTTCTTGCATAGATTTTATTCGCACAGCCAATACCCCCCCCCCCATGGCCCACCATCGATTTTTCGCGCGTTCCCGCGATTTAGTGGATAAAACTTACGTTACAGACTCGATGCTCCCGTATCTTTATCCGTATGTATATATATATATATATATATATATATATATATATATATATATATATATATACACGTGCGTTTATCGACCTGCGCGTGCGTGCACAGTCGTCGCAGTCGCGGCCGTCGCGGCGACCGCGAGATCGTAACGATGATCTCGCCGCGCCGGGGAGAGAAGGGTTCGCGCGGAAAACCGAAAGGCGGCACTGCTCGCGGGATCGGTTCGGCCTTCGCGAAGTCCAGCGATCCTGCTGGAATGCGATGATTTCGAATTGGCTCGCTTCGCGGTCACGCGCAAATGCGTTTGGGCAACGATTCGCGCGTCCAGCTGCACGAAATTTCAGCGAGATCGGTATGCGATAACCGTGGGCGCGTAATCGAACGAGCGTCTATAATGTAAATATGTAACGCAACTCGTACTATTATTTGGAGCAGTGAATTCATTGCGTCATTTCCGCGTTTCGTACGGGGCTGTGCTTCTGATCTTATTCTCACCAATGGTAGATATATTAAAATATTGTTATATCGATCGTTTTACTTCAATACACGCCTCGTCGTTATTAATAATTTATATATGCATATATGTATGTATATATATATATAAATCGAGCTCGAACGTCCGTTGAATTCATCTCATACGTGCATGATTTACAATACGCTGCTGCTCTCGCAAGAAATATTATAATGAACCCATTATGTGGATCGTAAAATGCGTCTTAGCCAATTGACCCGGGATTATACACGAATCATATATTATGGTCGGCGCGTTGTATTTTATATGCGCATACATGTACATCTATATATATATATATATATATATATATATATATATATATATATATATATATATGTTGGCTGCAGAAAAGACAAAAAAAAGACAGAAGAGAGGAAAAGTATGCGCACATAAAGGAATATTTAGTAATAGAGCAAGGCTACGCTTGTTCATTTCAGTAAATCTCTTCTCCTTCATTATAAGGTGCTGTAAACAACGTATATGTATATATATATATATATATATATATATATATATATATATATATATATATACATACTTAAGCTGTATACGGTGTATATTCGAAGAAGCCATATTCCGTATGTATGTATGTATGTATATATATATATATATATATATATATATATATATATATATATAAATTTGGCATTTTATTATCAAAATTTGAAAAATTCGTATGTACAACTTTATGAAGGAGATGGCAATATATGCATGATATATATATATACATATATATCGAGAATCGCTCGCATATAAAATTTTGTTTTTATCTATATAGATATACAGTTCTTTGTATACTGCTGTGTTGTCCTTCGGTTCGATGAGCGTAAGAAAATAAGAGAATGGAAATAAATAATGTAAGGACGATTTGTTCTGTAAGACGTAGACTTCGAGGCAGTAAAATGCATACTTCGCTGTCATAAATTTCAAAATATTTATCAAATTTAAAAGATTATTTTCTATGCGCGCGTATTCGCAGAAAAAGTAAGCGAATGATTAAAAAACCGAATGAGTACGGTAATTGAAAAAAAAAAAAAGAAAATTAATACAAGAAATGATCCATTTTCACGGCTGGCTTTTTAGACAGAAAATAAATAAATAACTACAAGGAAACTTGATTTGGAATTATTACAGTATTTCCATAAAGACAAGGTTTTTTTATTGTCTTTTGTTGAAAAAATATTCTATTATGATATAAAAGTAATCCTAAAAAAGGATCCTTTCGTTTTATTAATTAAAAAAACGGAGTTTTAAAACGACGACAAGCTACACTGCGACATGTATTATTTATTTATTGGAATTTTTGCGTATGTAGGTGTGTGCAATGATGCATTCTAATCCTTTTATCTACAAATCTGTTACTGTATTGTCTGAATCATCACGCTCGTTACTACTGACACATGTGGGACACCTGTTTATAAATGTCATAATCTGTATTAGCAAAAGATGAAGGTTAACCTATCTCAGCCAGACAATAGTTTATTCGATCAACTATTTAAAATGAAAGTTCTCATTAACTTGTCCGCGATCTATTTCTAATATTACACATTTATTTAAAAAAAAGTTTAAATTTCGTCTTGTGAATTACGAGCCAAAATAATAAATTGGCTCTTAACGTTGGTAAAAATTAGATATTTCTTCTTCTTAATTAAGAAGAAGAGATATCTAATTTTTACCAACGTTCTTAAGCTCGCTCGGCTCGCCGGTCGGGCGGCGAGGGGGGCGGGCGAGTTTCTCGGGAGTCGCGTGTATTATAATATTAACAATTTTCCGTAACCAATGTAAAACGACGATTCCAGAAACGGCGCCGCAGCAGAACGAACCTCGTGCTTCTTGCCTCACTTACGTATATATTACACTGTGCATTACCCTTACTATTGTATATATATATATATATATATATATATATATATATATATATATATATATAAACTTCCGTCGGCAAGGCGCGATAATAGCCGCGCCGTTGGAGCCTGAGCTCCGGGCTCGTAAACGCCGCGCCGCTCCGCGCGAGCCCGAGCCGACCGTAAGGAGGCTCGGACTTCTATACCGTCGGGCCGAGAGCACAATTATTACGCAAAATTTATCGCAACGAGAATTCGAAAAATACGTCGGACAGGGTCTCCCTGGTTAACGTCGCATGTATAGCCATGCGCCGCGCGTGCACAAGCACGCAGGCAAAAAGAGCCGTTGGGGCGTGTGGGTGAGCAATTCGAGCGATCAGGAGAGCGGTGGGGCGGAGGGGCAGGGAAAGGGGGACTGGATAGATAATTCTCACTGTACATTAAGCTCTAGGGTTCGTGGTGGGCGATTGACAATTAGGCTCGGAAGCCGGTGGAGTATGTAACTGCGCGGAGAAACCACAATTTATATATATGAATATATATACCAAGTGTTCTTCAATAACTCGTGGTCATTTTCGTTTTCAAGCCGAATTCGTTCGTATTATTGGCTAGTACAGTCGAGATCTTAATATATACGAGGTTATGTACTCGAAGATAGCGTTCTTAACGATTTTTCATTTTATGCGAATCCTAACGACTTTTATACGCTTATTTAGCATACGGTATTATCTAGCACTAGTCGTGCCTTTTCACGAGTACGAATTACCAATTTGAAAAGACATTGAAAACATTTTAAATGATTGATGTAATATGTCGGTCGTAGCTAGGGGAAGCATTGATGTCAAAAATCATATCCAAATGAAGTATATCGGATCGTTGGAGAAAAAAAATTTCAAGTGTCACATTAGCACTAGACGATATCGTTGCTCAAATAGGGCTATACAATTCACTAGAGATTGTACATGACCTCAAATATGTCTGAAAATTCATAGAATAATTACGCGCGTTTGGCCAATACGGATTCAGGTACTTCGTGCAAATTTACTTAGAAAATAAGTAAATTTGTTGTTCATTTAGTTGTTCGAGAAAAATCGCTTGCTAATAGATGAGAAAATTTTGACGAATAGAGTAGAGAATATGTGGGATTAGCTGATGAAAGCATATCGATCCGTTTATTGCATATATATATATATATATATATAAAACGAGCGGAATAGATTTGAAATTAATTACGCATTTGAGTAATGATTTGATAATACAGAATAAAAATATTACTTTCGTGTTTTAACAGCATTATAAATACTTGAAATTAATTAGCACAAATCTTTTAATTTAACGTTTTATCAATTACAGGTAGCTTTACCAAACTTTCTAAAGCTGATTCATTGAGCGGTTAAATATTTATTCTCGATTATCTATTAATAGAATAACTCAATTTTTAGTGTTAATTGACAACTTTCCACAGAATACTTTGATCTCAAATTAGTACGTGCACTAAATAATTATTAAAAGTTCCGGTTAAAATTTTCAGCCAGTTCATAATATATATATATATATATATATATATATATATATATATATATATATATATATATATATATATATCATAAAAATGTCTAGACTCGCGCGCAGAAGTCCACGTAATACTTAAGAAGAATTTAAGATTATTTTTAAAAAAAAACCACAATTGCAGATAGAGCAAATTATGTATTGCAAGTCTCAAAATTAAATTATACAATTACGGTTTTGCATGCCTTGTATGGAGAGTTATGAAAATATGAATTAGTAAATTGAACATAAGTGAAAGAAATCGAGGAACTGTTGAATAATACAGCATTAAGAATGTTAAAGTGCTAGTTTAAGAATGGGAAAACTAGTTATTTAAAAAATTAATAAAACAACAATCGCAATAATACAAAAGCTCATGCATCTAATTATTATTAAAGAAACTTGTTGCATTTATTCAGTAACTCGTTCACATTTTTAATTATTTCTCGTTCTGTACTGACAGTACAAAAGGCGTATCAGCGTGGGGCGTTTAATAATTACAGCTTTGACCACTTCGTCTTTGTACATCAGCTTTATCGATTTGAACACCGACATACGTATCCACTTTTTTTACGGAGGCTTATTTTTAACCGACAACCGCGCGACGCAACGATGTACACGTAGGTGCTTACGAAAAATCTTGGAAATTAATTTCCACGCGCTACCGTCGACGAGTTGCAACTCTAGTACGTATACGCGTCGATACGACGTTTCATCATAATCTTGGGACTTGGACAATAAGCGCAGCCAAACTACCATCCCCCCCCTCCCAAGTTGAAGAGGACTAAAACTTTATGTATACGCAATTTGTCACAATTACGATATATATATATAATATGCGAACAATCATATTTGGATCTCCCCGTATGTGCCGTATCCACAATAATACACGTGAAAATACGTTGAGACAGATATCCACAATAATACACGAGGTTATGAAAATACGCATTGCAGGGTTTCGCATCCACTACCGGATATTGGAATATTGATGATTTACGACGGGACGCTTCGCATCTAGAAATTTTCAATGACAAGTATAATGTATAGAAGATACCGCTGAAAAATCCGTTCCTATGACGGGGCCGGAGATTTTTACGCTGTTGGGGGGACCGCCGTTGACTATGGATACAAGAAGTAGTAAGGGGCGATGAATCAAATGTGGCATAAATTTGATTTTATAGAATAATGCAGCGAAAGTGCACGTTTTTGAATGTTAGGAAAGGAGCGAGCTGATATCTGACACTGATCAACGATCGGTGTTTTACGCGCGCGCGCTGATCTTGGCAGGTTGATTCCCATACAAAGGGGGGCAGGGATCAGAGTTTGTTTTTCATATTGAAACTCTTAAAAGTCTTGAAAAATTAAAATTTTAATAGCTCATAGACGAAATTTCGATATATAATAGATTTATCTTCGAAATTTTTCATTAACTCGGCCACATAATAAATAAGTCAGCATTTAAATTCCATCTATAATATATATAATATATATATATATATATATATATATATATATATATATATATGCACACATCTGTAGATCGTTCGCACGTTCTTTTACAGGAACAATCGTCGCGTATAGAAAAACAACAATCTCCGCATTCTTGTTACGCTTGCGCGTGTTCCGTATGTATACTGTGTAAGTGTGTGTGTGTGTTATATATATATATATATATATATATATATATATATATATATATATCAAGGAGTAACAACCGTGCTAGAGTCGTGCTCTACGATTTCCAAACCGAGCGATTATGTTAGTACACAGGGTTGAGGGAAAGGCTCGGGGAAAGGCGCAAGGGTTGCGATTTCCCAAAGCGATTTTCCATGACGAATGAGAAGGTACAACACCCTGCGACGTTTAGTGAAAGGGGTTTAAATGGGAAAAATGAAAAATTTTCATAAATACTTCAGAGTTTAGTTTAAACAAAGCGACGGCTTGTATACGTATATTTTACATTAATGTACGATGAAGCATAAGTTGACTACAATTTTTTTTTTTTAAATCTAATTCTTTTCTCAGCTGTTGTAAGGTCAATATTTAATTTTTTCATTTCAAAATGATAAAAAGTAAAAAAAATGTTTTACAACGACATCATGTTTTATATGAAATCGGTATAGTGTTTTATTATGAAATGGCTAAAACATCCTTTCTAAGTAGATAAATTTTTGTTTGAGACCTAAGTTCGACCTCAGTATTTTAGTCTATCCTTTATATATATATATATATATATATATATATATATATATATATATATATATATATATATATATATTGTACCGGGCCTTACACTAGAAAATCACACGCCTTCCAATCTTTCTCTCTATGTATGTTAAATAATTATATCTTTTTTCTCTGACTTATAATCGTTTTTATACTATATATTATGTATATACCCATGTTCATTACAAGAACTGTATACGAACGAGGAATCAGGCGGGCACTGGCTCCTCACGTCTCGCTGATAATATTGCTCTCTCTTCTCGCTTTACTCCGTTCTCGCTCACTCTCTGTCTCTCTCCGTGTCAGTCACATTCACATTCTCCAGCGCGTGCATTCCCATATAGGTGCTGTTGCTCGTGCGCAGGTGTGCATTGCTGCAATCTATATATATATATATATATATATATATATATATATATATATATATATGTGTGTGTAATTCTTCAAGTTCCATTTTACAATTCATGTTTCTTTATAGACATTGCTCGACACGTTATACAAGCTATATGTTTTTATTAATATGTATAGTACGAAGATTCTATTATAACTTATTTCCATTCAATAATCTTTAAACAGATCTAAACGATCTCTCTCTCTCTCTCTCTCTCTCTCTCTCTCTCTCTCTATATATATATATATATATATATATATATATATATATATATATATATATATATATATATGTATGTATGTATGTATGTATGTATGTATGTATGTATGTATGTATATATATATTAAGTATCGACTCACCAAATGTCAAATGCTTAATTTCTATATAAAAGTGAGGGCAATGCCTCGAATTACCAGAGGTAGTAATTATAGTAAAGCACCGAATTACTCGACACCGTCCGATTCTTATGGCACTTTTACTTAATCGCGCGCGTGCAAGTATTGCATAAAATCAGAGCTCTATATAACAATAAGAAAAATGATAATAATAATAACAGTAATTGAGACACGCTAGCTACAAATCGAAATATTAATGTAACTTGATAATTATCGAATAAAACAACCACCGGGAGAGGCGAGTGTGGAATTCTAATTAATGCCCGACTCGATATACATTTCGCTCTACATATATACATTTGTCAATTCAGCCTGGCAGGAAAAGCCTTGAAACTTCACACGCATACGTAACCCACACACACATACACACACAGACACAGATGCATAATATGTTGAGAAGTAAAAATGGCAAGTGCTAAAGAACGTTATAATTGCAAGACATTCAAAGAGCAGCGGACAAAGAGCTTTTATTATTCCCTGGACGCGCTTCGCCAGCCTATTAGTTCTTCAAGACGTGCTCGTTTAACGTAATTAAAACGAGCTTCCCACAGAGCTATAACTTATGTTTGTATATTAAATAAAAAAAAAAAAGGTCATTTTCATGAAACTTACATCTATATATACATACACTCGTTAACGAGGCTCCGCAATTTTTTGCTCAATTCCGTAACGACGCGTATGCGAATTTTACGGCAAGTCAATCGGCTCCCGGGAGGGGGAGGGGGGGGGCTTGTTACGGCTAACCTCGACCGACTGTCACATCTGGTAAACCGACTTCGGAACTCGCGTTTTCAACCGCGAGATTCGGCCAACTTGCCTCGCTCCTCGGTCTCGATGGCAAAGGCCGAGATACTAGGGGGAAAATATCGCTTTTTCGTTGTAACCGTAAAAGCAAAAATGCCGCCGTGAACATTGAGATTGGAAAGGATTTAGTGGGCAATCGACCGGACAATTTTTACGATAAAAACTAGGGATCCGATAATTTTAAGAATACTGATTCAAAAAAAAAATATATATAATTACCTCTAACGCATTAATTTTGCACACCTATATACCTCATAAAAAGGCCTCTAAAATAATTTATAAGAGCGTAACCTTCCTGTTCTGGGACGCGTCCGATCTAACGAGTCAAAAATTTGGAAAAGAAGCTGTCCCCCGTTATCGAATCGATTTTTGAGATAATATCGCCCTACCTTGATCCGCGATAAATTTCCACGTTACAATACACCGTTTTTACCCAAAAAATTATAAAAAAAAAAATTAATACTAATTCTTTAGTACAGCGATAAAAGTGTTATTACAGTGGCCTAAAAGTAAATTCAGATGGGACACTTAATTGAAAAGATATTATCAACGTAACGACTTTGTTGGAATAGAGAAACAGAGATATTTTTCTAATTTGAATAAGCCTCAGTCGTTGTTTAAATATTCGTATCGGGCCGTTATCTAAAGCGCGCAGAACTAATCCAAATATCGCTAATTCTGAAGCAGACAATTTCTAAGTAAAAAAATAACGTCTTTTTCATTTGTGCTAAATCGTTCCATCGGAGGAATCTCCTTTGCTAAATGTTTGCTTAAATTTGTTATTTTTTTATTTTTTTATTTTTTTGGTCAGCATGGCAATTGTCGTATATTAATTTCGTTTTTCACCCTTCATTAGATTATCAGGTCACGCGTGCAATGATCAATAATATTGCCGGGATGCTTGGAGAGTGGAGGAAAATTATAAAAACAACAACAATTATTATTAGAATATGTAAGTGGCGAATAGCAATAACCTTGATCGTGCGGAGATCGGAAAACGTCACAGCGAGGATAATCGCTTGTACGAGATTCAACCTATTAATCTCTTTTTCGAGGACCTCGAAAGTTGTCCCATAGATTTGTATATTCGCTCGCCTAACGCGTGAAACCGTACACACGAGCGATTTTGAGAGAAAATCTTCTTACTCCATTTCTACACATAGTTTACATCAACTCGACTTTCTATTCCTCGTACGTAATAGATAAACACGAATTAATGAATTTCTCGTCGCGATACTATTTTAAAATTAATGTCTGTTAATTGCCAATCCTCTGTTATTTTAGCGTCGCAGTACGCCGAATTCATTGACCCAGGCCAAGTCGACTCATTCGATTTGGTGAGATCGCGCTGGATTTTCCTTTTTCTACACGGGTTTGACGACTAGCCACACTTATATCTCGCTTATCGATATCATAATAACGCATTTTGTTTATTTGAAATAAATAGAAAAATCGAGACTAGATATTTTATTACGCGAGTAACTTTATTAATGATTTTATTTTCATCGTATTATGTCTATAAATGTCAAAGTAAATTAAATTACAATCTTTTCTTAAAAATGCTATTGAATATAACTGTATATAAATACGAAATAACGAGAAAGCCTTGCAAACTACGCTGCTGTGTGTACACATACATATACGAGTATAATGAATTCAAAATAATTTTCGATTAAACATTATAAACTTTATATTGCTTTGTTCGTTTTTAATTAGTGGATATAAAATTACAAACTGGAACATAGAAAAATATATCTAAAATTACAAAATAAACCATTAAAAAATAAAGGTAAAATTACGAAATAATATTAAATAATAAATAATATTAATACTATTTTAACTAGTTTTAAACTCTATGTCATCGTATGTCAGTAACAACATGTGCCGTTATAGGAATTTATTTATTTAATGCTACTTAAGAGAAATTGCTCACAATGCTCGTATTTCAACACTTAAGTGCACAGGGAAATCAAATAATGTTTAATTAACGGCACTCTTTAGCCAACTTAAATTGTACGACGAGCTGACCACAGGACGCTGAAGGGAGTCGGTTCTATCCCTACGGCGTGAATCAGGGAACATTTAAATTTTCTCTTGACTCACTCGATGCGCGGTCGAGCAGTAGCTTAAAAATGTTCCGTTGATTATTTACAGAATGAACAAAAGCGAATGAATTTTCCGAATAGCCGTTGTATAGTTACGATCGAATTATTTACGCGCTTGTACTTTAATTGGTTATCGATTAAGTACGTTTGCTATGTTTAACGCGCATAACAATTACGCATGTCTCTTAGTATCGTTGGTTAGTAAAAAATCGTTTCGTCCTATATATAAGCTATATAACATAGCTACTTTTACATTTAAAACGTATCCTAAACATTGTAATTCATTGTTAATGTGTCGTCGTTATGAATTACGTGAAGTAATTTTAAACAAATCTGATAATAAGAATGAAACTGGCGCTGCACGTATTTCAATGCGCTTGCAATACTGAAAACGCGTGTTAATAAGTAAATTATAACCTAAAAAAAATAATTTTCGTACAATAGATTTTTTCTCACATCACATTTTTTAATTTCGGTCGTGTTGAAACGGAGCGCTTTCTAACCTTAATGCGCGGGCGTTGCGACGAGCGACGCGTGTGGCGGTTAGCGACGATGTCGTGAACAATATAATTTTTTTAATAAATTTTTTTTTTTAATTACTCACAATCCTCACACGATCGCTATCGTATTCCTTCTCGGATATAAATATTTTTGAAAATTTCACCTTTCATTGCCAGTATTTTAGGAGAAATCCGTGTGTCGGCTTCTTTGCCATGTATAATTAACTACGACGACATAACGATTTTCCGTATATGAATCCGTACTGATCAGCTAAGGATCAAAGCATCTGTCGCTCATTTTTACTCAATCAGCGCGATTTACTCTATTACAATTGTACCGTACGTTTGTTGCAAAACGGCCCGACAAAAATTCCCCAGAACAATTCGTGATCCCCCCCCCCCCGCGCGAAAACGCGGGAACATCGAACGGGCGCGCTCCTCGCCCCTTGGGAACGTGGCCTAAGCGAAGACTTCCTTCGGGGCCCGCCCTTCGTCTTCGATCGCGCGCGCGGGCATCAGGGTCATCGATTTCCGCGGTATACGCGGCGCGCCGCGCGAATCTTCTCTCACGGCGCGTTGCTCCTTTTCTTTGTCTCGGGCGCTGCCGAGGAAGCTCGGTATGCTGTTGCACACGCATATATATATATATATATATATATATATATATATATATATTCACACACGCACACACATACACATCGTAGAAATTCCTTATGCACTCGTGCATATACCTTTGTACGCACATGCGCGGCTCGCGCAAAATCGATAGTGCAGAAGTCCTGGAAACGCGCTCAGGGGAAGCTCGTGACTATGAAATACGCTGCTGATCGGCAGGCGGCGATGACCCGCCAAGGGTGGAGGGGTGGGGTGCCCCTTTCGGGAGGTGGGCTGAGTTTTTTTTTTTTTTTTTTATTTTATGCAGGATGGACGGGACACAGTGCGCGTCATGCGTACGTGCGTAAATTGGCGTAGCCGAGGCAAACGTACTCAGTCCTCGACAGTCCTATAAATTATCCTTGTAAATTAGGGCGAGATTGATTGGGTAAATATCGGGATTAGAGACTTTAGGGCGTGACGGGCGCGATGAGGGCGCGATGGGGTTTTTTTTTTTAATCATGCAATCAAGATTCAATTATATAGACGCATTTATTAGCGATATCATTATAAAATAGTTTAAACATATAAATTATTTTAATGCTAACAATGAATATATATATATATATATATATATATATATATATATATATATAGGATTAATGTGTTGAAAAATACTTTTTCCAGAAATTTTCCGTGCATATTTATAATTTTTTAAAAGAAAATTTTATTCAATCGCCGCCACTACCTGTTATCAAAATAGGGTTGTTATATGACGTGTATGAAAACATTTTCATCGAATAGGAAATAATTGTATTAAAAATAATTTATTAGGGTATGGTATTGAATTTGAATTAAATATAGTAGGTGGAATGTTAAAATAAAGATATACAAAATAATGTTTTAAGATGAACTTTATTTCAAAAGAGGAAAGAAAAGACGTCTGGTCAAACGAAAGGACGACGCAAGACTAACTTCAGTATTTTCAAATTGAAAAGTCTGCAAGCCTTTGTGAGAAGCTTAAAACCTATAATAAAAACATCAGACATCTAAACAATAAACTCATAAATCATTTGCCGCGCAGGGCAGCAAAGACGCAGATCGTAATAAGACCCAGTGGACACATATGTTTACATCCTTTTACGATACCGTCCAATATTTAGTTTCAAGTATTTTTGCTTTATTATTTATAGAAGGCTAAAATAATCTAACATATGGGATATAGGGAAGCAAATAAAACACGCATTAGAAGAATACGTGGAAATGGAATTGTTAGTTTAAATATAATGTGCGATACTAGCGGCAGAAGGCAAAACGAAAAATGACTACCATGTTTGTACATAAGAAGTACATAAATCATGACTAGTAAGAGTTCGTAACTAGTAAAAATTTCTTTAAAAAAAAAAAAATCTGAAAGTAACTGAAATACATCAAAGCGAAGAGTACGAAATCGATAAGAAGTGATATTGCAGAGTTAAGACTGTAAAAAGCATCCTGGACTTTACAAGGGGATATTGCTGTAAAGAACCTCGCTTTTTATAGAAATTTCAACACTAATTTCAGTTTTCCTTGTACTCCTGAAACTGCAGCTGTGGACATTCCAAAATTTTATTAATTTTGTGATACTGAATTAACACAATCATAAAGACTGGACAAAAATAATGAAGATTAAATTGGATAAGAAAACAGTCATTTACAGCTGTTATCATAATCATGTTTCTAAACAAAATCTACGTATTTCAATTATTAACATTAATAAATCTGCTTAAGAACTTATTTTTATTTAATTTCTTTTTTTATTTGATTATGTGTTTAAAATGTACAGAAAACAATTATATCACATTTATCCTGATTTATTATAGAATTATTATAGAATACGGTATAACATTTAAATAATTATTTTAAGTGCATACATCTAATTCTTAATGAAAACAGCAGTTCCGTTCACATCAGCATTGTATTATCTGTGCCCACATGACTGCCATTTTTGCGTTAATGCAGTGGCGTCGTCCACGTTGCCAAGAACACAGAGCGGGTACGTCTGTCCAGAGAATCAACCGCTTTAAAATCAAGAATTCCGAATCCCTGCATTATAATTTCAAAAATAACTGTTAAAACTCCAGAAATCCAATGAATAAACACATAGACCTCGCGGTACGCAGAAGTGTGAAAAAGAAAGAGCCGAGAAGCCGGCAAATAAGAGAAAAGACTCGGTTTTACAATTCATTATTCGCGGTTCGTTATTTGGTTGTAAAAGAGGCAACGACGATCTAACTAACATTTTATAATCTACGGAGGAACGCGCCGAAAATACCCGAGTATATCGAACGGGGGTTGTGAATTTCGTACTTCATATAAATTTATCAATTTCGACAATCCTTTTCTTTTATCTCATATTGTTCCTTGAACAATACTTAAAAATTTAACGAAATTAGTATATGTGCAGGGTGTGCAGAGCACTCAACGAGTTGGTGGCGTAGCATTGCGAAGGTAACACGTGTATTAAACGCGAAACAACGTATATTTTCATTGGGGAACAGTAGAGTAAAATTCGAGGTTAAAAAAAAAAAAGCTCACACGGGATCTTTTCGGATCGTAGTAACAATAATTTACCATAGGCAAGCTTCTTTTATACCTGACAAACAATGCACAAAAGCCGTATGACTGGTAACAAACGAATAGGTGTAACATTTTTTCTATACGACGTTTTTCACATTTGAGCGAATGCAAATCGTTTACTTATATAGCTAAATTATTTCTTTTACAGAATATTTGAAATAATTTTACTTTTATAAAAAAAAAAAAAAAAAAAAAAAAAAAAAATTGAAATGAATAATATTTTTTTGACGAATAAAATCCAATCGATAATGTCATAACGATCTAAACGGTATTCTTTAAATAAGAAATTAATTTGATGATAGTATAAACATTATAATTCAATGCATTCCATATCCAATTATATGTAATTTTAAAAATCGTGCTATCGTACCCATTAAGAATTACTGCACTTAAATGTCTTCATTGAAAACGATCGCCTAGCGTGCCGATGAAGATACAATTTAGACAAAAAACATAATGGCATAATTCATTCCACTCGAACATTCCGTCAAACTATTTCGTACTGCCGTCCTATTAAATGCTATATATATATATATATATATATATATATATATATATATATATATATGTAACTATTATCCTAATGATATAGAATAAATTGAATCGTACTTCCGATCTGCGATCTTGTGAAATTTTCCAACGTACCGGAAGACATGTCCAATATAAATCCAGGATATTACATCCGCGTCGAGGCACGGCAAAATCTTCCGCCCTCGTATTATAATGCTCGTCGATGCGTCAAGGCACGAAATTTTTTGCAACGAGGGAGAGAGAGAGAGGGGGGAGGGAGGGACAGGAAAAATGCGCCGACGTAAGAGGTACTCTAATGGCAGAGAAATGGAAAAGAATTCCTCGAGCTCACCCCAAACGTCGCGGGGCTCTCTATCGTTAACGATTTCCGTGCGCGATATCAAAAAAAAAAAAAAAAAAAAAAAAATATAACGTGCACGCCTCGGACGTTCATGCGCCGGGCGCTGCGGTAATCCAGGGACAGGAACGCGCCGCGACGCTCAATTAATTCCCACGCATTCGGCTTCATCGCCGCGATGCCTATCCGCAGCCCCGCGCACGCGAGAAGCCCAGCGTGGAAGCCCAGCGGCGGTCATTAATGCGCCTCGACGTTAATTTACGTATGAGAAATTTTCCCTGCGACTTTTTTTTTCCGTTCCTCCGTATACGTGCACATCTTCATTCGCCTCTGTTTAGTATTATTGCGACACACACACACACACACGCACACACACACAGAGTGAAGAGTTAGTAAAGCGGAATATAGTACTGTCGAGTGTGCAACTTTCGTGACGGCGATTCTCCTTGCCGTGCAGTTTGAATTGCATAACGACTGTGTCTCGATAATTACTCGGAAAAGTCGTGAGGCAGTTTTTTTTTTATATTTTGAATTGGCTCCGAGACGGTTAGTTTAGATGTGCGCTATCCTCAATTTTAAGATTGATTTTGCGGTATGCGCATTTTAAACGTTGATCGATGCCGACCAAGGATTCTCAAGTATACAAGTATTAAAGTATTCTACTGTATTAACTGCGAAATAAGCCGAGTGGATTGTTTTCTCGCGATATAAATCAAATGTTTCAATTATCGAACGTTCCCATCGAACGCAGTGTGAGCGCGACGGGTTATTATTATTAATCGTTGCGCAAATTGATTTGCGTCACGGAATTTTATTCGAAACCTTTGCTTTACGTATGTTGGATTCGTCCCTGAAATGTTTAAACTTCGCGTAGTTTCCGATTCCTTCGATCTTATGGGTTTCTCAACGCTCATTTCGAATTACTTTTTCGCGTATTCAGGTGTTTTTTTTTTTTTGTTCGTCGCTTAAAATTGAAAAAGGATCGGAAAAATTTCTCTTGGACTATCTATTTAAGTATAAGGATAGTTTTTGTGTATTTCTATATAAAAAAAAGATAGGTTTTTTTCTGGTGAAAAAATTAAGTTAACCATTGAATGACCTTGAAATTGAGAGTAAAGCTCAACTTCAGGATCACTATAGTTACCTTCATGGAACTTTATCACGTTCACTAATCCGGACATATGTTTCTAAAATTCTGCAATAACATAATTTCACCTCTATTTAACATTTGGAAGTGTCGTCAACCTTTAATTTAAGTACATACTATATATATATATATGAGCGTAAATTTGTTCGTCCTTTTCGGTTACGGCATAACAAACAGAAATTTTCATTAAAAAATTCCATTCGGTTCTAAATGATCTTCTCAATCAGACTCAATATCAATTTAAGATGATCATTGAATTCCTCGTTAAAACTTACTTATGACGTATACCTTTCTTTATTTTTTAAGCCACAATCCTCTGAAATTTCCTGTAAAATATGAAAAAATGTTTTCATATTTTTGCCTTACATACAGCAAATGATCGTTAATTATACTCGGAGAGTGCATACGGAAATAGCTAATGAATTTATTACTATATTTATATTAATATCTATAACAAAAACAAAATAATTTCGTGAAATCTTTAAGCGATATATAATTTAGTAATAAGCTGATAGCAATTATTTTTTATTACGGAAAGCACGGTTAATTAATATTCTAGTTTTAGCTTAGATTTCATTGAAAACTCGCGTAACGAATACATAAAAAATAATTAGTCCAAAAAGAAATCCGATAAAAAGCACCATGTACTTTTTCGAATTTAATGTAAATACTTTAGCGACATTGCGCAGGAGCTGTATTTCTGCGAATTATGAGACTGTCGCCGTTTTCACATTGGAAAATTTAATGGATAATGATTTATGGAAGCTTTTAATGAAACGTAAAAAAGGACCGTATAAAGTGAAATTATACACTTTATATATAAAAACGATAATCTCCTTGTTTTAGTTTATAATAATTTGCCATGCGTTAGAGTAAACGCGACACGTCCGGTTACTACTTAAGGCCGCATTGCGCGTCTACAATTCTTATAGAACGTATTTGGGAACTTAGAAAAAATAAAACTGTAAGATATTCTTTCATAGCAAAGGTCAATTTATCGAATTGCTATTGAAAAGTTATTTTCAACTTTTTTGAAAATGATGGACAGCTGTTACACATTAGTAATCGGTGAATAATATAAAGGATTTTAAAAAATTTACATCAATTTGTCAATAATTTTAAGAAAAAAAGCCGTAATAGTTGAATTGAGCTCACTATGTTACTTCATTTTTATACTATAGAGCCTTATAGGCAATAAAAAATTTTTCGATCTTCGAACAATTTTACATGGCCATTCATTCATGAATTCAATATTTGCAAATTATAATACGTATATAGTTTTATTTGAACAATACTCATTTTTCATTTTGCATAACCGAATAAGAGAATACTTATTATCTTTTTTCTTATATATATATATATGACGTGACAAATTCCATTTGTAAAAATTCAATTACATTTGAAAATGGTCATATTTCCTTAAGATCCTTTGCATAATTAATTCAATTTCTATGATTCTTTTTTACAGTCCCTTTTCTTTTATACAATATAATCATAACTTTACAGAGCATCGCTCGCACGGCGGTATTTCAATCTTTAATACGCGCCGAGGTGAAAATTAAAACTGTTATACTAATAATATTAAGACCAGAGTTTTAATTTTAAGCTAATTCATATATAAATAACGCTTTGCGTCAGGCAAAATTTATCATGCTTCAATGAAAAAGTTCTGCTTTCATCATAAAAATTTACGTGAAATTTAATTGACGAAAGTGTATATATATATATATATATATATATATATATACACACATATATATATATATATATATATATATATATATATATATGCAATTCACCGTTCATAAATTAGACTTCATTAATTTTCGAATTTCCGCGCTACTTGTTACGAGGGGAAAATTATTATCGAGGGTACATAATATATATATATACGATAGACGGACACGCGGCGCTACGCTGGTGATCGCGCACGACTAAGTACGTTTGGCTAACGATCCGGCTAACAATGGCCGCGAGAGAAAAATCGAAATCTATATTGTATATCGTTGTCTCTCTTTCTCTCTGTATATATATATATATATATATATATATATATATATATATATATATATATGTATAAATCGGTTGTTAGCGAGCATTCGTACTTGGGCTGCGCGGTCGCAACCTAAGCTTCGTGAAATGCCGGTCTGCAACCGAGTATCTAGCTACCCATCTGTAAGGAACGGCAATATTGTAAATGAAGTGATTCGGAAGTGTAGAATTATCGTGACAGCTTGCACGGATATTCGATTATTCTCTTTTTGTGAGACGACACGCGACGCGCCCCACACGTGCTTTTATATAATTTTAACAGCTGCGCCGGCGCAGCACTGAGTCGGCGAATGTCCGACAGCGCTTACCGCGCATTGGCTGGCGAAATCGGAGATTCGTCATTTCTGTCCCACATGTATACTCGCATTATGCAGAATGTAAAGAAATTTCATCCCGCGCGTGTATAGAAATTTATTTATTATAAAACCAATTGTAAATGTCCCGGACTGTCGATTCGACGAGATTTTTGATCAATTTTTAAACAGCGATGATATATTTTGCTACTTCGTCCGGTGAAAGTTCACGCTAAACTTCGGGCGGGACCTGTTTGTTGTTTAACTCAATCTGCATATATTCGGTACAGATTACACGGAATTCACTCTAATTTTTGAAACAGAGATAATTGCGTATACTTGTACATATAAAGTGTTTTCTATAATATATATATATATATATATATATATATATATACATGTATGTATACATGATATGGGTGCACGGTAGCAGCAGCGTATATGTGGTATAGCTGCATCGGCCGCGTCACAAGCTACGAGTCGATTATATATATATATATATATATATATATATATATATATATATATATATATATATATATATATAGTGAAACGCGAAACCTGTATGCCGCGGCTTGTGCTCTACTCGGGATTCCTATATTCATAATTTTCCGCGGAACGGATGTCGAGTTGCAGCATGTGGAAGGCGCGCTAAGCGAAACCTTTAGCGAGCATATCTACATGCAGGCATATATATGTGTGTGTGCATATATTATTATTATTATTATTATTATTATTATTATTATTATTATTATTATTATTATTATTATCCGCACGTCTCATCTCTCCTGCGTCAGCGCATTCATATAAGCGCGCGCGCACACACAGATAAATGCATATATAGGTTGAATGTATAATCGAGTAAGCGATATTGCGTCGATTTCCGTACATACGGTGACTTGGTTCCACTGTTATACCTGGAATCAAAGCCGTGCATATATAGTGTTTAACACCTGTTGCATTCCGAGGATTTTCGCATACACATGCACGAGAGTAGAGCATTCAAATGAGGAGTGCCAAGAGAATCGAATGGAGACAAGTTAATGAAGAAAAAAAAAACTGAATACATGTTTATTTCATTTTCTATATAACACTATAATCTTGTTGTAGAAAGATACTCATTGTAGGAGTTTTTGATTTCTCCTGGTACGGTCGAACAATCGCCGATTATTGGATGCTCTGTTTATTCCTATTGGGTTATCGTTGAATCGTTACCGCGACCTCTCATGGCGAAATGAGCAATTCGTCTAAGACAATAAATGATCTGGAATAGTATGCAGTACCATTGTATTTACGTATTTTCAACTATAAAGAAATTTCTATAGAAGTTGGAGATTTCGAATAGATTGTAAAGAGTCTTAGAAGGACTACTGTGCTGTAATTTGTTCTGATGGCACAACATGAAATAAATCTAGGATTAGTTTTTATCGCTTCCGGAGACCAAATGACGCTTTATGACTGGTCTATGATGTTTAAACGAAATTGTCTTTAACAAACAGCTGTAAAGTTGACAAGATCGGTATCTAGTGATATTGCACTTTTCTCGCACTTAATAAAAATTTTCGTTGAACTTTTCTATTCTCCAAATTTAAGCTGGTTTCGATCCTGATCAGCACAATCGCATATATTATATATATTAATCGTTTCTTCGATAAAAATTATGGAAACAGAGATATGAGCACTTGTAGTTAATATTGGAAAAATTCAGATCGCCACCTGTTGGTAAATGATAGAGTAAAAAGCTGAAATTATTGACATATATACATCTATATACATATATAGACAAAGTTAAAAATTTACTTAATATTTTAGATTGATTTTTCAGTGGTCTCATAGTAACATTAAAAATTTACTTACATATAAGTGTATATTACTTTATTACTAAGTTAAATCAAGTTAACTCAAGACTTTAAATAGATCGGTAGCAGATCTAAAAAAGACTAATAATTGAAAAAGAAATTTAACTTACTCAATAAGTTATAACTACATCTATTTGATTTTACTGTGTAAGTTTATGAAATCAAAATTACAATTTTCTAATGCTCACAGCCTGTATTTGTACGTGAGAAAACACATTAAAATTGGTATTAATTTACAAGTTTCAGCGATCGTATTAAAATTCTGTATCTTTTCAATTATCTTTATCTGCTCGGATTATAACTAGCTGAGCAAGAACTGCGTATATCATTACTGAAATTAAAAAAAAAAGCAAATCGCTTATGTTCTAGAAATCGAACTACTTTTGATAATAACGATCTGAGATCATAATTTAACAATTATATTGGCTGTAACTAACAATAAGGCCATTGTATACATTGTCAATATATCAAGTGAACTGTAGAAAGTAAAATCATTTCTTTTGCGAGTGGCTCATTTTTATCGAGCGACGAAAAACAACAACAAATGAAACGTTACATTACAAAAATATTGGCAATGGGGTAAAAAAAGGGCCAATTTCACCGTAAATTTATCCTCGCTAGGTAAATATTAGACTTTTCGAATATATATATATATATATATATATATATATATATATATATATATAAATATCCGTTCGGCCCGTTCATAAAATGCGCTATATGTATGTATATATATATACACATAAGTAATCTCCCTCTCGCCATCTCATTCGCGCTGCAAGATCGATCGAGCCATTCTCATTATTTCAAGACCGTTTCAAGATCTCGAATCTCCTATACTATATAAATATACTCTCGCCTCTGCCGCTGTTCCCGCAGCGGGGCAGGAAACGCGCTCTCGCGGATGTAGATATTGTTGTAAATAAATATAATTGAAATAATTAATGCATAAAGAGGGCGGGAGGCGCGAGGCGAGTTTATCGGTAATATGCGTAATGGAGCTTGCTTAAATGCCGCGCGTTTAACGCACGGATATTCCGATGTCTCTCTATATACTTTTGTACAGCGAATTATATATATATATATGTATATGGATGATTCCACGTCAATCATCAGTAGCGAGCTCCGAGCGAAATTACCTATCCATGTAATTCGAATGATTTTGTGGACTTTCCTTCCTTCTCCTCATGCGATTTTTGATCCCTTCTGGTTCTTCTATTACTCTACAAATTAGCAGAAGAATTTTGATTAAAGGCGCAAAGCCAATATCTTATTAACCTATCAAACTTTGGAGAAAAACAAA